>JAFIRS010003034.1:0-162157 GCA_018342105.1 Gonioctena quinquepunctata
GTGCATTAATGAAAACAAACTATACAATTTTGCAGAAGTCTGCGATGAACAGAACATTGTTTTAATTGCAAAAAACGTTTTCATGCTTTATTATTGCACTGAAAATTGCAAAAGTTCTGCAAACTAGGCATACCGATAGAAATGGTGTTTTACAACATGCATTAAGTAAAAGTTATGGAACCTTGTTTTTTGTCATTTATTTTTGAGTTTTTCATTGTAATTTGTTTAAAAAAATTACAAAAGTTCTGCAAATTGGATAAGTGAACGGAAAAAAGTTTAAAATATTCACGTGCATTTGCAACCACTTCTGAAAAACGCATCATTTATTTATCAAACTTTTTTATCGACCCTTCAATACCTTCAATACACACAAGCATTCAAATAATCACAAACGTTTTTCATTGTGGTTGCAAATAAAGGGAATATCGGTCTTAGTGGATATGTAACTTTGCAACCTCATACGAAAAACGGAACCTATTTTTTGCATTATTACAACTTCTGAAATAATTGCAAAAGTTCTGGAAATTGCAATTAAAATCACGACTAATATTCTACGTGACGCAAGAGATTTGCAACCGTCATTGTTCAACGGAACATTTTTTTTTGTAGGATTGTTTTTTAATAATTCGGCGATAAATTGCAAACATTGTGCAAATAAGTTTAAGATATACATTAGACCGCCATATCTACAGTGGTCCAGTTAAATACTTGATTAGCCATCGCGTATATGTTATATTTTGTACTGGTTGATTAACATTGCATCCGAAGAATAATACGGCTACGTAGTAACCATTAAAAAATTTTAAACTATTCTACTAATCTACTACTAATCAGCGAAATAAATTTCTAATATTTTTCTAAATTCTGCTAAAAGACTATTGGAAGACATTATTTTTTTATCGCATTAAAAATGACATGCAATCATTCTTTATTTGTAATTTTCACGTGTCACAACATGACTTCATAGCAATCGACGAGATTTTGAAATGAATAATCGATGCTCTATGGAAGTAAGGATATCATAACGTTATCCATTGTATATCTCGCAAGTACATAATTTTCATCATCAAACAGGAACGTGGCTGAAAAATAAAAATTTGTGAAATCGATATCACATCTCGAATTTAATTTTTACAGGTATGTATATCTTGAATTGAATAAAATTATAATTTACCTTTCCACTCGACTTTCTTATTCCAATTGTGGTTTCGCATGAAAAATTCTATTGAATCCGAATGGAGTACTGAAATGTAATCGACACGTAAGAATCAATTATCTTGATGTATAAAAAAATTAAAAATAGAGAGGGAAAAACATGTTGGTAGGGAATTCTATTTCAGTTGTAGCTCCAGGACTATTAGATGAATGTGCATTGTTTTTGCTTAGTTATACAGTGCTAGTCGAAAGTCCCCTCCCCCCCTCGTATCTTTTGAACGGGTATACTTATAATAATGAAATTTGGAGGGTGGAAATAAACGGATGTAGGCTTCTCAACTGGTCATAACAGGTGACGCAATAGTCATAAATGACGTCACAAGGCCACTGTGACCAATAATTTTAAATGGGACCCTATGGCAAGTGACATTTTTCGTTTGAAAGGTATTGAAAATACCTATTCAGTCATACCAATTTGTTTGGGTTTCGGCTGATTTTGATTGATAAATTGAAGAAATACGAAAAATTATAGTTTCGCATTTAATTAATAAAGATTTTAAAGTACGCCTCTGGTTAATTGTCAAATAGGTTGACGTTTTTGAATTCTTACTTGTCAAAAGTGTTTATACCTTGAAAATTTACCTAAGCTATTGTTTAACGAGACTTTAAGTGTTTACATAGGCAAATGGTACGTACTGTAGCCAAACAAGTACCCTATCTTAATAATTGGTGAATGTAGAAACAATTTCCCTGCAGCGGAACGACTGTTTAATGAGAGGGACCCCGATCGCCCTATATCGAGGGTTTATTTGAGGGGGCTTCTTCGGAAGTTTGAAGCATCAGGTAGTGTTCAAGATGCCAAACGATCTGGTCGACCAACAATTAGTGATGACAAAAAATTGACATAATTGGGGAAATGGTAGTAAATCCTACTTCTTCCACAGCCCAAGTTGCGTCTATCTGTGAAGTCAGTCAAAGGACAGTACATAGGGTGTTGGCTAAAACAAATTTCATCCATGCAAATTAAAAAAGGTGCACCAACTTTCAGATGATGACCCCGACCGAAGACTAGAATTCTGTGAAACTATGTCCAATAAAATGAACCAACAACCAGGCTACATACAGACAATTTGTTTTAGTGACGAAAGTACTTTCTTTCTCAATGGAATAACACCCCAAAATGTGAGGTATTGAGTGACACAAACCTCACATCTTTCGTGAAAAACATACCAATTTCCAGAAAAAAGAAATGTTTGGGCAGGTATTTTGGGAAACCACATAGTTTTTTTCTCAATGTAACTTAACCGGTGAATTGTATCTGGAGATGTTACAAAATGATATTGAGGCGTTAATTTTGAAATTCTAGAAGATAATCCAGATGAATTCGACAACTTGAAATAACGTTTCAACAAGATGGTGCCCTACACATTACGGGGCAGTAAGACGTTACCTAGATGAAGAATATCGTGGTGATGGATTGGACGACGAGGTTCGATCGAATGGCCACTCGGTCACCGGACCTTACACCATTAGATTTTTTCTATGGGGTAATTTTAAATCTAAGGTTTACGCTACAGCACCTGACAGTATTGCCATTCAAACCGAATTGTTGAAGAATGTAGGGAATTCCCGGGCACACTGGGAGAGTAGACAAGAGTTTAGCAATAAAGGATGCATTACTGCCAGGAAGTAGATGGAGCACATTTTGAACACTTATTATAAGAACTGGTTCTTAAATCTTTATTAATTATATGAGTAAATTTTCGTATTTCTTCAATTTATCAATCAAAATCAGCCGAAACCCAAACAAATTGGTATGACTAAATAGGTATTTTCAATACCTTTCAAACGAGCTGTCACTTGCCATAGGGTCCCATTTAAAATTTTGGTCACATGGCCGGACGTCATTTTACCATTCTCACCTGTTATGACCGTTAGAAGCCTACATCCGTTTATTTCCACCTCCAAATTTCTTTTATAAGTATACCCGTTCAAAAGATACGAGGGGAGGGACTTTGACTAACTGTATAGTTATATGTCATAAAAATACAATTGTCAGTCTTCTTGTTGTTCTGGTAATAAATTATGTTACTAAACTGCTGTGCATTCATTACTCTGTAAACAGAACAATAACGTAACACAGTTGTAGGTTAATCGTACTAATGTACAACTGTACGAGTGTTTTTTAAATCTCAATATTTTCTCCATTTTTTAATGAACCTAGAAAATTATAAAAACATGTCGAGAGATTCTCGATCCTCCATCGAACGTACTCAAGCGTATTTTTTTATGCAAATTCCTAATTGTAATATGATGTTTTGAATTCATATCGAAAACGTTAGCTTTCAACATTGAATGATTGTACCTACTGTAGACGAGCTTCTTCTTGGTCGATAGTTAACTTGGTAAAGCAATGAATGTCATTTATTAGGTATATGAAAATCTTTATTATTCAGATAACACAAGTGTTGCAGATATAAATATTTTTTTAAATCCTAATGTTCCGCATTGTAACTGTTTGCAAATTATTATACATAGTTTGCAAATTATTATATTGTCAGTTATTATATTGGTAAAATGGGTTGTCTGTCCGATTCGCAAAACTTCTGCTTTTTTGGCAGATAAAATACGAAAATATTTTTCTTTTGATTTTACCCTCATTTCCGTGTTGCAGAAGAGGTTGCAAATAAATGAAAACATTCCAAGTCAGGACATCTCGACTTGCAACCCTTATTTGAAACTTTTGTAATAATCCCGATACTTATTTCAATGAAAAAAACAATTTAATGAAAAAAAAATCCGTTTGACGCAAGAGGTTGCAAATTGAAACTCTTGTCAAGAAATTATTTTAGTTATTTTTTCGAGTTTGAAAATTTTGGAATTTACTCGAGAAATTAGGACTAACAACGATTTTTTTTTCGATAAAACAGACATTTCCGTTTTGTAGAGAATGTAAATTGCTATTTTTCAAAACTTCAGAAGTTCGCAAAACTTTTACAAATTTTTCCGCGCTAATAATGTGATAATTCATTAAATCCTGATTTTCAACATCTTCCGTTCAGAGAAAAGGGTTGCAAAATCAGACTGCATATCATATCAAAGTCCTCTCCACTCTACTGGAGTTTTGAAACTTTTGTAATTATTATTAAATTTTGGGAAAATCATGTCTAACTCTACTGGCCTATATCTCCAAAACCTTTGGAGTGAAGAATCGATCAGGCGGTTGAAGCCTCTAGAGTCATGCCTAGATAACAGGCCCAGAGCCTGTGACATCGATAGTACCGTCATCGTGGTTTCAAACTTTTTTTATGAGAATTGACCGTAGAAAACCATAGGAATAAAATGAGCCCGGTGTGACAATGTTTTTCTTGTCGAAAGTATTTTTAATTAAATAAATTATCAATGAAAAACAATAATGCTTTACCGTTATAAGGGAAACTGATTTTAATTAATCATATCTCATTGGTAGCGCAATGGTGAGAGTTTTCGCTTTCAAAGCAAAAGATCGTATGTTCAAATCCCGCCATCACCAAACTTTTTTTTCCTCAAATACACTGCATTATCACACATCCACAAATAATAATAATAATACTTTATTTTCTCAATGACATGGAGAAACTTGTATAGAATTTGTCAAAAAGTAATTAACCGAAATTTAGGAACTAGGACTAAAACAACTGAGACTAAGACTAACATTTCAAAAACTCGTCCAGAGAATGAAAACTAGCTTGCAGTAGGTATTTCCTAAGACATTGCTTGAATGATTTCATTGTTACACATGATTTAATGTTGGCCGGAGGTTTATTGAACAACTTTTGCCCAGTCACAGTGGGTGATCTACAGGGTGCCAAATAAGTGCGAAAGTTTATAGAGGGTGATTCCTTGTCGAAAATTAAAGGGGGTCTTTCATATAAACAAAACCTCTTAAGCCTTTCCTTGAAAAGTAACAAGTTTTCAGAAATAAGGAAAAAATCTTTAAATTGCTGAAGAGTTGAAGAAATGGCACTTCGTGGGCGTGTGTACCAATAAAAAATATTTTTTTAATTTTGTTGTGATCTTTTAAAGGGGTGAAACATGCAACCCCTTTTCCATTCTTCACCAGAACTTTTTAACAAAATGATATTTCTCAATTTAAAGATATGTGTTGAGAAGAACAATTCATTGCGAAACTTTTTTAACTCATGGGTTGTGTCCTTAAAAGCAATAGTTTCCTAATAAAAAAATAAAATACAACTTGTGACTTCAATCGTAGTATTTTAAAATTGAAAAAATCTAGTAGGTGGCTGTCAAGTCGCTTTGATTTCTATGTGGTAGTTAAATGTTCAATTGTGTCTTTTGAATCTTCAATATGAATAATTACACTGAAATGGCCGATATGCATTTTATGTATGGTCGTGCCAATGGAAAATCTTTGGAAGCTAGACGGCTCTATGCAGAGATGTATCCTCAGCGCGTGATACCTAATCACACAATTTTTGCACATCTTCACCAACGTCTCTGTGAAAGAGTGACTTTTCAAAAATGAACAACTGATTGTGGTCGTCCACGAGTAATGAGAACGGTGGCACTGCAAGAAGAGGTTCTCAATATTATTGAAGATCGTTCCAATTGTATCCTTACCATATTCAACGAGTCCAGGCACTTTTGCCGCGAGATTTTCCCCATCGAGTAGACTTTTGATCAATTCTTAGAAAACGTAATATTCAGTGACGAATCCAACTTTTCAAGGCAAGGGATTACAAATTTCCATATCAATCAACTATGTGCCAAAGATAACCCACATGCAATTTAATAAGGTCGGTATCAATATGAATTTTCACTTAACGTGTGGGTCGGAATTATTGGCGAAAATATTATTGGACCGTATTTTCTACAGTTAGGCTAAATGGTGCAACCTATACAAATTTTCTCCAGGAGCAGCTTCCCATTTTACTTGAAAATGTTCCACTAGCTATTCGACCACGAATGTGGTTTATGCGCGATGGTGCGCCTGTCCATTTCAGCATAACTGCTCGTCAGTACTTGGACGACGTGGACTTCAACTTTGGCCACCCAGATGTCCAGACTTAAACCCCTTGGACTTTTGCATCTGGGGTCACCTGAAGTCCTTGGTTTATACGACCCCCATTGAATGTGTGAATTATTTAAGGAATCGCATCATTGCAGCCTGCGAGACAATCCAAGACACACTAGGAATATTTCAACTTTGCGCCAGCCTATGAGACGAAGACTTGATTCCTGTCTAATGGTTGGAGGTGGTCATTTCGAGCAGTTTTTATAACTCCGTTCCGATTGATCTTGTTACCTTTTCTTTGTTGTAATACACATAATTTTTTTTGTTTGTATTTTTTAATTTGATATTCTATTAAAACAAAACATGGTACTGGTACATGCCTACATTAAAAGTTAAAAAAAGCGGAATAATGTTAAAATACTACGATTGAAGTCACAAGTTGTGCAAACAAAACGTGACAGCCACCTACTAGATTTTTTCGATTCCATTTACAGAAGATCCGTTCATGCACAATGTTGTATTTTATTTTTTTATTAGGAAACTATTGCTTTTACGGACACAACACAAAAGTTAAAAAAGTTTTGCAATGAATCGTTCTTTTGAATTGGGAAATTTTGTTTCGTTAAAAAGTTCTGTTAAAAAATGGAATAGGGGTTGCATGTTTCACCCCTTTAAAAGATCACAACAAAAGAATATTCATAGGTAGCCTTTTCATTGGTAGAATATGCCCACAAAATGTAATTTCTTCAACTCTCCAGCAATTTCAAGAAAAAAAATTTTGTTTTCTCCTTTTTGGAAGCGTGTAACTTTTCAAGGAAAGGCCTAAGAGCTTTTGTTTACGCCCACTTTAATTTTCGACAAGGAATCACCCCCTAAAAACTTTCGCACTTATTTGGTATAGTCCATCCAATATCAATTGCAGAAGCTGTTTCTATAGGGAGCAAATAAAAACTCACTTCGCTAACACGAGCGTATATGCGAAGAAACAGAACGGAAAATAATGTGTACTACTCGTAAACATTCGCCGTCGGCGAAGGGAAGATCAAAAGAGCCGATAGTCAACGTGGACTTGAGTGACTTCTGTCACCGATTCGTCTGGGTCAATCAAAACGGACAACAATGCTTGGGGTGTGTCTATACGATGGGAGGTCATAAATCACGCGTTATATTTGTGTTTTAATAGCTCTAAAAGATTAAAACCAGTAGCGTCTGTGGTCTTGGTGTTGCCCGATCGAAATACGTTTTAGGATATAATAATAACCTACATCAAACAATGAAAGAAATTATTTTTCTTTCTTAATGTATTTGTATAAATAAAAGCTTGTCTTTAATTTTTTTTCATTTTTCATAATTTATGAAGTATTTTTAAAATCTTAAAATATCTAAATAAAATTAGTTATCTCCGCCACTGCTGCTCACAGGATTTCGCCGCAAGACTTTTTTATGCTTCTGCAATTGATATTGGGAAAACTATAACACGCTGTATACGAAAGTGAAATGTATACAAGATATGGGCTCACGAAAAGTGCACAGAAGGTGGTTTTAGCTGTTTGCCACAAGTGTGACTCTGAATGATCCCAAAACTAGAATAAAGAATAAAACATGTTATAATTATTACCTTTATTTTATTTGCATTTTGTTTCAACTGACCCCAATCACCGTTTCAACCGCCCCTGGTATGGGGACGTTTGAAACAAACCAGATTTTTTTTTCAATTTGATCTTATCCCAAAAATAAAACACCGGGAACTCAAACGGTACTGCCTCTTAGTAGATAGATCTTGTATTTAACATATGTATATCATCGCTCGATTCATTAATAGTGTAACGTAAATAAACTTAACTTGGTTTAAATAATTTATTTCACACTGAATCTACAACTTAATTTATATTACTACGCCACTGTATAGCTCGATGGTATGGGCTCGTTCAGACTGTTTTTTTGAGACTTGAGGGTTGCCTATTTATCTCCGATACAGCATTCTCGATGTTTCGAATTCTTTCCGTTGGCGACCGGCGTGTTCCAATTGTTTCCAATATTGACCGTTGTCTTCCGCGGCAGAGCGCACTGGATGGTTCTCGAACATCTCCGGGGATGATCTCATCGCTGTCGACGGCAACATGTGAGGCGACAGGTCCGGCCTAGGTTCGTTACATTGCCCCCTTCTTAAAGGAAAATTTCGTCCCGAAATTTCATCCTTGAGTGTGACGATATCTGCATGACTCCCCATATCTGCACCGTGAAGTTCGATGGAAGTAACACTCCACGGTCTTCAGGATCGGTCGTGGAAGAGGGTTACAGAAACCAAATCTTGACGCCGCTGGATCTGAATATCGCCTCCAGCAGGCTTATTATGACTCTCCAGTCCAACCCAACAATACCACAGGACAATTTTGGAATTGCTAGATCCACCAGATTCTGGTCCACCATAGTACCTCTTAGTCTGGGGAGACTCTTCCAGACATCTTCATAGGACGGTTTATCTTGAATGCCTCTTGGTAACTAGGTAGTAGATGTTTCTCTGGCCTTTCTTCAACTGTAGCACCCCACCAACTTCTGGATTCTGCCCCGAGTGTTTGGAGTTGACCAAATTTCTTGGAGAACACTACGGCGATGCCCTGGACATTCGAATATCTTCTGCCACACAGTGCGCTAGTGCGTAGTCAGCAGGCACCTCGAAAGGTCTCGTGACTCCTCTCTAGTAACCCCATGTAGAACTTTCTGCCCGTTTGAATGAAGGACATAAACTTCTCGAACGTCGTATCATCCTCCGGTGGCGGGGTGCGAACTTGGTCATGGTTTCCAGCGTAAGGGGCCAACCTGTTGGAATGGACGACCCTTGGTTTCCCTCGGGTGGCTTATGGATTCGGTACACAAGGTCGTTTATCCTTTTCACGATTTTATACGGGCCTTCCCCCGAGTTCCGCAACTTTGGTGATAGCCCACACGACGTTTGGGGTTGTACAGCCAAACCAGGTCATCAACCTTAAATCCTCCAGCGTCGGCCTTGATGTCATAGGTCTTCTTCATTTTATCGCTGGCACTCTGGATGTTCAACCGGACTCGTTCGTGGATGTCGTCCATTCTCTGCCGAAGTTTGCTGACGTAGCCCCTCTCCCGCAGTGTCTTGTCCTGGCGGTATCCCAAACTTCGGTCAAAGGCAGTCGCAGTTCTCGGCCCATTATAATACTAGCGGGAGTTTGACCGGTTGACTCGTGTACTGCGGATCGATAGGCCATCAGGAACAAATGGAGATACTGGTCCCAGTCTCTTTGATGGTCAGAGACAACCTTGGACAAGTGGCGGTTGATCGTCCTGTTCATCCGTTCCACCATTCCATCGGACTGCGGATGAGGGCCGTGGTTCTTGTCTTCGGATGTTCAGCAGTAGACATATTTCTTGGAAAAGGTTGGATTCGAAATTTCTGCCTTGATCCGAGTGCAGCTCCATTGGAATACCGAATCGACATATCCATTCTTTCACCAAGACATCGGCGACGGTGATGGCTTCCTGGTTGGGCGGGCATGGCTTCCCCCCACTTACTGAAGTAGTCCATTGCCACAAGGATGTATTTATTCCCGTGGTCGGATACGGGAAACGGGCCGGCGATGTCAATGGCGATTCTCTCGAACGGGCTGCCTACGTTGTACTGACGCATCGGGGCCTTGGGGCGTATTCGGGGGTCCATTGCTAGCAGCGCATACAGCGCACTTCCTGCACCAGTCCTGGACGTCAGCTTGACAATTGGCCCAGTAAAACCGTTGCCTCACTTTCTGCAGGGTCTTCGTCACCCCAGATGTCCTCCGGCGACTCCATCATGGATTTCCCGCAGCATTCCTCTCTTCTGTTCCTGGGAACAATTATTTGGCGTCTGTCTTCCCCACCAATATCGGCCTCCAAACACGTTTCAGGATCCCATTGTCCAGAATAAGAGAGTTCCATTGTGCCCAATAGGGACTTAACAGCCGGCGAGTAACCTGCGACTTCCTGCCATGATGGTCTTCGTTGCCCTTCTTCCAGCTGACGACTAAGCCAAGGTCGGGGTCTCTCTTGGTCTTTCTGGATCTTGCTGTCATTCCAGTTGTCATCCATTGCCGCGGTTCTACAAAGTGTTGCTTCTTTCTCTTCGCTCGTCGGCAATGTGAGGGAATCATCTGGACATGGTCTTCCGCGACAAGGCATCTGCATTCTTATGGCTAGTTCCGGCTCGATGTTCGATCTCGAAATCGAATTCTTGGAATCTCTCGATCCAACGTGCTACTTGACCCTCAGGATTTTTGAACTGTAAGAGCCATTTGAGAGCTGCATGGTCAGTTCTCAGCGGAATCTTCTTCCATACACGTACTTGTAGAAGTGCTCCACTCCTTTACAACAGCTAACAGCTCTCGCCTGGTGACACAGTAATTGCGCTCTGGTTTTGCTGGGCGTCTTGCTGAAATAACCAATGACCTTCTCCTGCCCTCCTGGATCTGAGATAGGACAGCTCCCAAATCCCACGTTGCTGGCGTCCGTATCCAAAATGAACTTCCCGTTGGGTAAGGGATAGCTCAGAACAGGTGCGTTAATCAAAGCCCCTTCAGCTTCCTGAACGAGTCTTGGCATTCTTCGGACCACTGGAACTTTGTTTGACCTTCCGTGAGCCTGGTCAGTGGTTTAGCGATGTTTGGAACCCCAGCACATATCGGCGATAGTATGTGCACAAACCAAGGAAACTTCGAAGTTGGTGAATGTCTTTGGGATGGGCCAATCCAACAGCTTTGATCTTCTGGTCATCCACTGCTACTCCTTCCCCAGAGACAACGTGGCCGAGGTATCGTACTTCTTTTGGAACAGGTGGCATTTCTTAGGGCTCAGCTTCAATCCGGAGTTCCTCAATCGCAGGAATACTTCCTCCAAGTTTTACGTGGTCCTCGAACGATCTGCCGACCACAATTATGTCGTCGAGATACACTAGACACGTGTTCCATGAAGTCCCTTCAGTACTGTTTCCATCAATCTTTCTGAATGTGGCGGGCATTACAGGCTCGAATGGCATAACGGTGAATCTGCCATAATCCTGAGCCGATGGTAACAGCAGTCTTTTCTCGACCTTCCAGAGCGTAGTTCTACTCGCCAGTATCCACTCTTCAGATCAAGGGTCGAGAAAATCGTGGAACCAGCCAACGTGTCTAGGGTGTCATCTATTCTCGGGAGAGGGTAACTGTCCTTCTTCGTGACATTATTAGTTGGCGATAGTCTACACAAAAGCGTGTCGATCCATCCTTTTTCTTCACCAGTACGACTGAGAGGGACCAGGGACTGTCAGACGGTTCGATAACTCCTTCTTTTCCCATATCGCTGACTATTTTGTCAGCCTCTGCCTTCTTGGCAAGAGGAAGTCTTCTTGCTGATTGCCGGATCGGTCGGGCACCCCAGTATCAATCTTGTGCTGGACCACATTAGTTCGACCCCTTTTCCTTGTCCGGTATCGAAGATGTCTTGGTACTTTTGACTAAATCTCTTAGTTTGGGCTGTTGAGCTGGTTTTATGTCTTTGGAAGAGATGGTAACTAATTTCTCTAGTTCTGTGGGCAAGTTGTTGGGTTGGCTAATCGTACCTCGTACGCCCCGGATCACGGATGAAACTGACGAGCAGTGCCCCAAAATTGTTCCTTTCTTCAAGGTCACTGGGAAATAATTGACATTCATGACCCTTACCGGCACAAATTTGTCAGCACGCAACAAGGTCTTCCCTAGTGCAATCCCTCGTCCAATTTTTCATCATGAAGTTTGGGCTCGAACATCACCACGTCTCCACTGCTCGCACTCCCGTCCAGGCGAGCCTCCAGAATGGTTTCAGCCCTCTCAGGTACGCTTACATCTTCAGCCAACAGCACACGGATCAACTCTTCACTTCTCCATGAAGTACCAGCTCTTCTCCGTTGACACGTAGGACGCCGTCTTTGAAATCCAATTCAAACCCTCTGGAATTCATGATGTCCATTCCGATGATTGCATCGTCTTCGATGTCCGCTACAAGTGCCTGATGTTTCACTTTAGTGTTGCCCAAAATTATTTCAATCGGTAGCTCGCCATATACAGTAGCTGGCTCCCTGTTGCTGTGCGTAGCTTCCAAGTTGTCGGTTCAATCCGTTCCGGTGTTCTGGCAAAGGAAGGCCTGAGAATTGTCCTAGTCGCACCCGTATCTAGCAGCATGGTGCAAGGCTCGTTATTGATGAGACCGTCTACGAAGACCCTTGTTCTGTCGTTGAAGCATAGCGACATATGCGTTGTTAACCGGGGCTTGCCGGACACATGCCGACGATTGCCCCTTCTCATCGACCTTTCTTAGTTTTCCTGCATCGGAGTCGATGAATGTTGGACATTTGCTACGCACATGTCCAATTTTGCGACAATTCCGGCATCTTATATGTCTTTTCTCAGGCAACACTTCCTTCATCACTCTTTCTTATGGCAGCTTCCAAGTTAGCAGGCTCCGTGAGTCTTCCTCAATCGTTTGAACTTTACTTTGGCTTTTGCAGCATTGTTTTGCTGCCTCAAATTCCAAAGCTCGTGCCAGTGCGTCTACGAGATGTGTTGGACGAGCTAATATCAACGCTTGTCTGGTTTCTTGGTCACGGAGTCCATCCAAGAATGCTTGAACCGCTAGTCGCTCCATTACATTTTCTGGTGTGGCTGGATATGCGAGACGAACCAAGCGTGCAATGTCAGTTTCGAATTCTTGTAAGGATTCGCCTCGATTTTGCAGCGATTTTTCAGCTGGGAGTGATATACGTGTTCCAAATGGGCCTGGCCATATCGTAATTCTAGATGTTTAATCAGCTGATCATAGTCCTCCTGTTCTTGGGCGGTAAGAGTTTGTAGAATATTCGTCGCTTCTCCACGTAATGCAAGTGTTAGTGCTACAGCTCTTTCCCCCGCATTCCATCCATTTGCTTTGGATGCTGCTTCAAACTGTCGGCGGTAATTTTCCCATGGAGTTTTTCCGTCGAATTGGGGCGGCTTCATGGAAAGCTTCCCTATTTCAGAAATGACCTTGACATCTTTTATACCCTCTTGAACTTTATCCACGTTCAAACTCAAGTCCAGCATTGCATTTTCGTTAACCATCTCTGTGGAGGACGCACTATTAATTTGTTTTTCCAGCTTACTGATCGTTTCCTTTATTTTATCTACCTCCGTGTTCATTTGCTCCCTCATTTTATCTATCTCTGTCTCAACGGTTCCCATTCTTCCTTCTAGAAAATTAGCCACACCACACAATTCTTTTTTAGGCCTTCTGTGTTTTCCAGGAACTTCTCTTCCAGGCTTCTTGCATTTTCTTCCAGGCTTCTTGAATTTTCTAGAAGTTTCTCTTCCAGATTTCTAGAATTTTTCTTGAAGCTTCTCTTCCAGATTTCTAGCATTCTCTTCCAGGCTTCTTGAATTTTCTCGAAGCTTTCTTCCAGATTTCTAAAAGCTTCTCTCCAGATTTATAGAATTTTCTTGAAGCTTCTCTTCCAGATTTCTAGAATTTTCTTCAAGCTTCTCTTCCAGATTTCTCGAATTTTCTTCAAGCTTCTCTTCCAGATTTCTAGCATTTTCTTCCAAAGTCCTCGAATTTTGTTGCAGTTCTTCTTTCACGGATTTAGTAGTTTCTTCGAGTTTATTCATTACCAAACTTAAATCTCCTCCGGGAACTTCGAATACAAATGTTTCGGGGTCCTCACCTTCTTGTATAAGTCCTTCTGCAAGTCTTTCCTGGAGTACTTGCTTTTTACCTGTTGTTTCCAGTTCCCTTTCCTCCAATTCCTGTTTCAATTCCGGAACAGTGTAGCAGTTTATATTCCCACGCACAATTGTCCGCTTCGCCCTTTTCTTGAACACATTTTGTCTTTGACGAGGTATCAGTCTGTTTTACACGAAAAGTTTATCAGTTTGTTAAAAATTCACTTCGCGAATTCTTTTCCACGGGCCACCAGTCTATTGTCTGTTTCACGCGAACAGTGTAGCAGTTTATATTCCCACGCACAATTGTCCGCTTCGCGAAAACCGGGCCACTGTCTATTTTCTGTTTCACGCGAACAGCGTATCAGTTTATATTCCCACGCACAATTGTCCACTTCGCGAAAACCGGGCCACTGTCTATTTTGGGCGTACAGAAAGGTCTATCAATTTATTTTTCTGACTATCCACTCCACGATCACTTGTTTATTTTCAAAATCTCACTTCCGACACCAATTGTAACGTAAATAAACTTAACTTGGTTTAAATAATTTATTTCACACTGAATCTACAACTTAATTTATATTACTACGCCACTGTATAGCTCGATGGTATGGGCTCGTTCAGACTGTTTTTTTGAGACTTGAGGGTTGCCTATTTATCTCCGATACAGCATTCTCGATGTTTCGAATTCTTTCCGTTGGCGACCGGCGTGTTCCAATTGTTTCCAATATTGACCGTTGTCTTCCGCGGCAGAGCGCACTGGATGGTTCTCGAACATCTCCGGGGATGATCTCATCGCTGTCGACGGCAACATGTGAGGCGACAGGTCCGGCCTAGGTTCGTTACAATAGCAATGCTAGGGACAATATAAGCTAAATTGTTTCAACCGTACCCAGAATTAGTAAAATATTGATTTTATTTCCCAAACCCGTCGACCAGTTTTCCGCTAGTTTGGCAGCGCAGAAACCTACACATTCCCAAAATTGATAAGTTTCTTAAAATATTCGCAACCGCATCACTTCGAAATACTTCAAAGGCCGTGTATTAAGTCTCTCCTGACTTCCTGTATAAGGAAACCCACTCATCATGACGAGAGTTTGGCGCTCGCCAGCTGCTTACAAACGTCGGAATTAAAATAATTTTGGCGATGCCCTTGCGAACGATGCAAGGGCATCTCACAGGCGGTGCAGCAGCGCCTTTCCGAGAGAGAAGCTCGCCCATAACACGTCGCTCGTCCGAAATAACCTTGCGAACTTCCGCCAAGCAAATAGCTTCAAAAACGAGAGGAGGTTGGTTATCCGAGCTGTGCGGTTGCCAGCATCCTAATCGGTTTTTGATGCGGGATAAAAAAAATCGACGACTCCGGCTACGTCACGGCGTAGAAGCTGAACCGACGACAGTTCGGATGATGAGGAATAACGACACAAAAAAGATAAGAAACATCAGTTCGGAAAATGAAAGTAGTTTTTTGCCATGGTATCGATCTGGCTTGAAGGACTATTGATACATTAATCGGACAAAACACCCAAATGTTATGAAATTGCTATTTCGATTACTAGGGGTGGGTTGGTTTGATGAAGGGAATTTAAATCCACTTTATTCCAGTCCAAAAGGCGGCATGAATTATTAGACCAGGGTCGATAATTTTTGAAACTAAAAAAAATTATAGTAGAATGAAACTCATTGGAAAAGGAAGAGATTATAACAAAAATGAAAGGAAAAATAATTTACGGGCGATCTGAGGTCGGGAAGTGGAAGGGGGTGAGTTTTTAAGGGTAGAAAACGGTTTATCTCGATTTCCGGCAAAACTACAAGTCCTATGGAAAAAAGTTAAATGGCAAAGTTGTAGGTAATAAAAAGATCTATAACTTTGGTATTTACACTTTTTTCACATAATCTCAAAATTTATGTGAAAAATTCAAATAACCAAGATTATGGTTTATTTTTACCTTTAAGAAAAAAAAAATTTTTTTCACGAAATTTGGTGAAAACTTACTTTTTCATGTCCCAAACACACTGTAATTTTTTTTATTTAAAATATTTATTTTTCCATGTTATTTTGACTTTGTATCGAAAAGGCACCCTAATTTTCAATCAGAAATTCTCCAGTCAAAATATCAGGTTTTTTAAAAAAGTCGGTGGGCTTTTTGTTCGTTGGAATCTCTACTTTCTGATAGTGTAGAAAATATATACATTAAATGTTCTCAGAAAATGCAAAGAAATAACAGCTAGTAAGGCCCAGACTCTCCTAGCCCCTTCCCCACTTCTCTATGAAATACCTTTTGATGGGCTAACATTTTCCGTAGGTCACTCAAGTATGTAAGTTATCTTAAAATAGCAATAAATAGGCATCTACGCATATAATTTAAAGAAGATTCTACAACTTTCTCAAAATATTGTAGATGTCTTATTAAATTCGGATTCGAGTTTTTTTCGTTTCTTTGCATTTTCTGTCATAGTAATGTACTTTTTTTTTTATACCATCAGAAAGTAGAGATTTCAACGAACAAAAAGCCCGCCGACTTTTTTGAAAAAGCTGATATTTTGACGGGAGAATTTTCGATTGAAAATTAGGGTGCTTTTTCGATATTAAGTCAAAATAAGGTGAAAAAATAAATATTTTAAATCAAAAAAATGTGTTTGGAACATAAAAAAGGAGGTTTTCACCAAATTTCGTGAAAAAAAAAATTGTTGTAGAAGATAAAAATAAAAAACCAAAAACTTGGTTATTTGAATTTTTCACATACATTTTGAGATTATGTGAAAAAGGTGTAAATACCAAAGTTGTAGACCTTTTTATTACATACAACTTTGCCATTTTTTTACCCTTAAAAACTCACTTCCCGACCTCAGATCGCCCGTAAATTATTTTTCCTTTCATTCTTGTTATATTCTCTTCCTTTTCCAATGGGTTTCATCCTATTTTTTTTTTCACTTTTTACCATTTTCAAAGGCTTTAGCACTGGTCTATATAAGTAATGGTTCGTAACGATTTTTTAGAGGAAATAAATTACCGAAAGTAATTGAATTAAAAAAACGATGGCGCGGTCCGTCGGAAAGGTAGATTTCAAAATGATTTAATTCTGAACGATCTTTACGATCAAAAGTTTAAAATCTACCTAAAAGCTACTTATCTACGTAACCAAACTTAAATATTGTTACGAATGCACTTCGCCACTGTATGTTGTTACTCGCTGCCGAGGAGATTGGAATTACCAGTATTCTGTAATAATGAAAAAAGCTTAAGATAATTTTGTAAATCGAAAATTGGGATATCCAGACTTATGCATAAATAAGTAAAATTGCCTTCCTTCAATCAATTCCGTCCTTTAAATCAATTCATCGTGCATAAGTCTGGATATCTATCCCAATTTTAATTCTGAGTGGTTTTCCTATGGTTTTTCGCAAAATGATTGAAAGAAAATAATTATTAAATCAATGATTTCGAAAATTTCATAAATTTATTTTTAACCAATCAGAAGGCTCCTTTTTGTTTACGTTGCTTATAGCAACGGGAGATTATCGCGATAATTTTGTTAGTTCCTATTAACTTAATGGAATAAATGAGTGCTAATTTTTCTGTCAAAAATGAAGCGCCTTATATCTATTGACAAAAGTCACTCAGAATAAAATCGAAACAATAAATATCACGGGTACGACTAAAAAAAACTGATTGTAACTTGCTGGTCTGTCTCACCTGTCACTTCGAAATGACTTGACATTTGAATTAAAATTAAGTCGTAGTAGTATACCTAAGTGTCAAATTTTACCCATAAAAAATTTGACATCTACGCAGAATAGGTCGTAGGGTTCATCTTCTCATCATATTAAAAGCAACTCCAATTTATGAAATTTCTTACCGAATCTCCCACGCAGCAGAATTAATTCCCGATAATTTTTTTATCGGTTTTACTCATGTTTTTGTCGGTAGAAAATTTCCCTCGTCTTCGAAAACATTCGTGACCTTGAAAAAAATTATCGGTAATAATTCTGCTGCTAGGGAGATTATAAGTGAGAATTATAACAAGTTTTCAGTTTTGATTCGAAGGAAGTTCAATAAAGCTGTTGTTTACTAATTGATCATGTATTAAAATCAAGAGGCGTCCAATCTGGCGATTTTAGAGGCCAATTAAAGAAACCCGCCATCGAACACGGAAAGTAAGTAAGATGCAGTTCCACAGGAAATAAGGAAGGCATCACACTCCTTAATATTATAGTATTTGCGTAGCAATAAGAACAATTTTGATATTTAGATTATTTAAAAAATACGTTATTTTGAAATACACACTTTTGGGAACAAAAAATAAACTATAATCTACAGGGTGATCAAAATACTCTTGAAAAAAATGTATTTTGATCACCCTGTACCTCCAAAACCAAGTCATTTGGGACATATGTTTATATGAACTTTTCGTCCTGAAATCATTCAAAGAATCACCCCTCGAAATTTGTGAGAATGTTTGCTTCTCAAATTTCGTTATGTTATGCGATACTGGAAAATGTTTGCATTAATATTTTCATTATATCTTCTGAACCGTACAACTAAATGAAAAACTTCAAGAGAACAAAACGATGTTAAATGAAACAACATTGAATATTAGTTTCTCATAATCTGTCAGTGGCGGCGGGAAAAAAAATCAGAAGAATTCAACAAGTCTTGACTCTGAAAAAAGGAGGAACCTGTGAATTATTGGAGAAATTTATTATTTTGAATCATGCGCACTGTTGAAAGGATTGTACTTGGCTAATTTGAATTGATTATTGTCGAAAATGTCGAAGTAAACTCCAAAAAATGTATTTTTGCAGCCTGTACCTCGAAAACCAAGCCGTTTGGGACATATATGAACTTTTCGTCATGAAATTTTCCAAAGAATCACCTCTTGAAGTTTGTCAACGTACTTAATTAACACCCGGTATATATATATATATATATATATATATATATATATATATACTGAGTGAGTCAGAATAAGACTACATACTCCGACTACAGATTCCTACAGATTTTTCGAGGTGAAAAGTTGTTATCAAGGTATGTCCTAAAATGCATCCCCTCTGAGATACAGGGTGTCAACCTCCTGAACAATTTTTAATGTTGGGAGAATCGGAAACATAGTACGGGTGGGTCAGAATGAAACCGATAACTTCATTTTTTCATTCATCAAATTATTCAATATTATATTTTGGTACACCATATCATTCACGAAATTTGGAACTAAAAAGAAACGTAGCCTTTTTTCATTGTTCCCGGTAGAAACACACTGATATATCGATACTTATATTAGACATAATTGAGAGTAACCCAAAACAGTTTGTATTATTGTCAAGTTATATGTCATCATTTCAGTCAGTGAACATCGTTTCGAAATTCATTTGAAGAATATACAGATATGCATTTTGTTTATGGTGAAACAGGGGGAAATGCCAGAGCCGCTGCTGAATTATATCCAAACAGACATCATCCCCAAACAGACATCATCCACATTTCACTACTTTTATAGCTGTGCATCGACGATTGGAGGAAACGGGCCTTTAAATTCAGTAAACACCATTGTGGTGCGAATAGAACAAGAAGAGCTAATGTTACGGAAGAACAAATTCTTGAACGATTAGCAGCAGATCCTTCTACCAGCACTCGGGCTATTTCGTATAGGTTACAAGTGTCACAATCAACAGTAAGTCGGGTAGCACGTGAACAACTATTGTATCCATTTCGCCTACAGAAGCTGATGACTCTAGATGCTGGTGATTATAACCCTCGTAAAAAAAATATAGATGGTTTTCGAGGATGTATGAAGGAGCAAACGACTTTCCTAGATATGATATGTTCTATTCACGGATGAGGCATGTTTCACAAGAGATGGATATTTTAATAGTAGGAACAGCCATCCATGGGATGAACAAAGTCCGCATGGAATGTTTCGAAAAGGCTACCAACAAAAGTTTTCGGTGAATATTTGGGTAGGAATGATCGAAAATCGTATCCCGTTTTGAACAGGCAGAACTACCGAGTGTTTCTTGAACATGTTTTACCTTGGCTACTTGAAGCACCGGCCCATTTCCAACGAATCGTTCGTCAATTTCTTGATCAAACATTCCATGATCCATGACAAGATGACAGTCATCTTGTCATTTTAAATTGTAACACCGATGTTTCTTTTTGTGTATTATTTTTTCTGAAATTCATGTTATTACGTCTTGAAGAAGAAAATAAAAATTTTCGAAAGCTCGACATAAAAACGAAGAAATCGTATTAATTGGTCTACCATTGACTGCTTCCCACTAATTTCTACATATATAATATATATGTATATATATATATATATAATATATAATATATATATATATATAATATATATATATATATATATATATATATATATATATATATATATATATATATATATATATATATATATATATATATATAATACCAAAGATAAGTTCAGTGAGGTCCTTATTTTGATCAAGATCAAATTGTTAGAATAGTTTAGTGTTTCTATATGGTATTATTGTGGATCGAACACCCTGTAGATTTATGTATTTTTGATTCCACCGAGTGAACTTCAATTTTGGGTGGTTTTCTTCTACACAATGAAACTTTTTGGCGGAATACGAAAAGTTTCTTTGCACAATGATAAAGAAAGATGATCAAATCAATTATCAATCAATTATTTCGAGAATCATTACATTTTTTTCAGCTTTCATTCAATGTCGTTGTTTACTAGGTTCTCATTATTAAAATCAAGAGGGGTCAAATCTGGCGATTTTAGACGCTAATTAAAGAAACCCGCCATCGAACATGGAAAGTAAGTAAGGTGCATTTGCTGGATCCAAAGGAAATAAAGATGGCATCACATTCCGTACACTGAATATTATAGTATTTGCAAAGCCATAAGAAACATTTCGATATTTCGATTTTTTTTGGTTGAATTTTTTTAGTTTTTTTCAAATGCACAATCCACTAACTCGAACCCAGATAACACAGGATATCCTATGGATATCCATTTCATGTCCAATTCTGGTCGGGATATCCCTGGATTTGAAATGGACATCCATAAGATATCCGTCGACGGATTTGAAATGGATATCCTTCAGAAGATATCATATGGATGGCCATAAGATATCCGGAGCAAATATGGATAAGTTTAAATTGCAAGATTGATTTTTATTGTGTCAATTTCTGAGCTTCTTTCATGCTCGTACATATAGATTAATTTTTTTGGAAAAATCTCATGTTTCGTTTTTCTACTTGATTTGAAATGGATATCCTTCAGAAGATATCCTAGGGATAGCCATGAGATATCCAAAGCAATCATAAATGAATGTAAATATTATCGTAGATACACAAATTGTACCTTCAAAAATATGTTGTCGCGGGGACCCTCTGCGACCACAGAACAGATATGCATGTGTCTGCGACAGCCTGGCCATACTATACGCATAATTACTGGCGACGTCTGTCATTTTGTTGAGGAAGGTCGAAGGTCATAGTCATAACACTGAATCCAAACAAAAGTCGTGTTTTTTTTCTATTTTCTTTCGTTTTTGATACCCTGTTGGTCTGGACATAATGGTTTTCATCTGTAACAATTGATTGTTTCCAAAGGGAATTATATATTGGCCGAATACAGGTAAATATCAATCGAGAAGGACATAACCTATAAAAATCCATTATTTCCAATGCATTTATGTGTTTGCTGTTTGAGTTTCGATATTTTCAGAAATGCTGAAAAGCACCTCGTTACATTTGCCACAATACACGAGTCACAGTGCCCAGATTAAAAATGGTGTGAATGCCTACAACAGTGGACATGTGATGAAGATGATTCATCAGTAGATTCGAACATTTTCCTATTGATTGCACTGAAAAAATGAATCTTTCGGAAGAATATTTGGGAACTGAATCGAAGTTCAAAGCTTATGTAGGTAAGTTGTATGTTTTTCTATTCTAGAACTCTTTTTTTAGGTACCTAAATGAAATCCCAAAAATATGACTGTGGAACGATGCCTTTCTTCCGTGCTCACTAATATGTTTGCCTCCAAATATAGCTGGTATGGAGCAAAAAAAAAAAGTGGACAACTAAAACTGGCTGAATTATCACTAGGTGAAAAGCCCATTCAGTTGTTCAATTTATTTGATAATTTGTATTGTCTCATAAGAGACTGCTAGTTCAGTGAGAATGCAAAATTTCCAAGAAAAGTTTATGTAAAAAATGCTTATATATATATATATATATCATAGTATACCAATAAAGAGAGAGAAAAACTATGGCAGTGGTATATATATATTATCATCATCAGTATTCGAATTCAAAAGAAAGCATAATATTTCTCAGTATTTTTTTGTAAATTTCAACGTTAATTATACCCGTGAATATATCATTTCAGAAGCGGCTGACCTCAGTGATTCGACGGAAAATAAAAAAGCTACTGAAGAAGCCATCTAGGCTTGGCTGAGAAGGGCCAAAGAATGGCATCTGTCATCTTCTAGAATAAAGGAAACACCTGGATGGACGAAGAAAATTGCATTCTATTTTTTCTTTAACTTTATTTTTTTGATTATTCTGCATTTAATATTCTGTTTTTATTTTAGAGTTTACATATACATTTTATTTGTTGATAACTCCGAAGTTTATGAGAATTTTTTTGATACCAGAGTTTATTAATACATTTTTTTTTGTTCACTACCATTATTTCATTTCTCTCCAGATTGCTATTACTATATTTTATCTTCGATGGATATCCCCGAAGGATATCTTCAGAATATCTCTCAAGGAATCTTTCAGATAGCTTTTGAATATCCCTGAAGGATATCTCATGGATATTCCTGAAAGATATCTTATGGATATCTTTGAAAGATATCTTATGGACATCTCTGGAGGATATCTTATGGATATCCTTGAAGGATATTCTATGGATGTACAGGTTGTTCCACTTTGGACATCCATCGGATGTCCATAAGATATCTTTTGGATATAATTGGATGTCCATGTATATCCATAAAATTCATGAAGAATGTCCAATGGATATCCATTGGATGTCCATGTGTTATCTGGGAATATGCTTTTTTAATTTTTGTAAATATTTGTGAATAAGATAAAGAGAATAAAGGGCCAGTCAACCTACTTTCATCCTGTCCATACAATATATACCCATTTCGAACCCGTCATTTGCGAATCATAATATGTTTATATCAGCGGCAGTTGTTTTGAGCCTTTATCGATTTATTCAAGTCTAGCCGTGGTCTAGACGACGATTACGCTTCTCAGAATTTGACGATAATAATTTCGACGGACGTATCATTAGAGTTCATTAGGATGTTATCTACTTTGCATTTTTGACCTTGGGTTTCGGTTTACTAAGTAGGGCAAACATTTATGGTACATTCGCTCAACTCGGACAAAACACGCTTCGTTAATGATTTTTGTCAGCGGGCGTGATGTAGAACTAAAACAAAGAATCATCATCTGTCACCGTTCAAATCGATAACTCATATGAAGATAAAAACAGTTTATTACAGTCATAATGTGTAGAGAGCTCGGGAAATTTTAACTATCGGGTAAATCTAATTTTGTGACTGGGTCACAAAAAAAGTATGCTCCAGTATTTTGCCGAGCCAGTGAGCACCGAAACTAATTCAATTAAACGCCAAAAATTTAGGGCCCACGTTTTCAAGACGTTTTTGCTAATATCGCTTATACAGTGTTATGTAATAAATAAGTGTCCGATATTTCACAGGACGATTCCTCAGTTATTTATAAGGTGAAAAGTTCATATAAGCATGGGCCGCAAGGCCTTCATTTTTGATATACAGGGTGTTAAACATTTATTTTTATTTTGGTTTTTCGTAAATTATTTTTAAAATAATGTCGATATTTGGAAGAAAATTGGTATTTGGGGATTTTTTTATATGAGAAATTCAAAATTTTATCTTAGTTTGGCCCTTAATTGTAAGGGGCGCCGCCTACAGGGCTTTGTCTCTTTTGGGGAGTCACAACTTTGTCGGGCATGTATGTATCACATTTTCTAGAAAAAAAAATCGATTCCTCTATCGTTTTTACATGAAAAAGCTATGCTTTTCAAAAGTCGCTACAAGCAGCCGTTTTCGAGATATTTTTATTTAATTATTCAATGCATGTGTTTGTCAAAAAGTGAAACAATTTTGAAAACTTTTTTTTTAATTCATAGAAACATTTCAAACGCTTATTTTTAAACAACAATAAACAACGTATATAAATCTAAATCAAAATCACAATAAATGTTCTAAATGTCCACCTCCTGCCTCTATGCACGCATCCAATCTTCTTCTCATTGATTCGCGCACTCTTTGGAAAATTCCTGGAGTATTTTGAATCGTTCTAAAGAGTTAATTATTCGATTACTTAATTCTTCTTCATTTTGGATAGGTGTCTGGTAAATTAAGGATTTTAGATGTCCCCACAGGAACAAATCCAAACTCTTAAGGTCTGGTGACCTAGGGGGCCATGGTTGAGGCCCTCCCCGACCTATCCAACGTCTGCCGAAAGTTTGATCTAAAAATTCTCGCGCTTGGATGCTAAAATGTGCCGGGGCACCGTCATGCATAAACCACATTTCATTTCGTAGTCATCTTCCAGTAAAATAGGCAAATCTTCTTCAAGAAAATGACGATATCTCTCTCCGTTTAATCTTCCCGGAATAAAGAATGGACCAATGAAATAATCTCCAAGGATTCCTGCCCACACGTTAAGAGAGAACTAACTGTTCTTGGAAATACTCTGCATTGGTGAAGTTTACCATTTTTTAACAAATAATCATAATAATAAATAAAACTATTTAACTATGCGTCAAGATATTATTTTTCACATGACAGCACAAAAAACATTGGAATAAACTTACTAGCCTACTTGATACTTTTATTCTCAAAGAGTCCGCGAATCAATGAGAAGAAGATTGGATGCATCGATTAATTTAAATCAAAATATCTCGAAAACGGCTGCTCGTAGCGACTTTTGAAAAGCATACCATTTGACAAATGAAAAAGCGAAAAAGACTGTACGAGAAAAAATCCAAATTATTAAAACAATTAAAGGAGATTTAGAAGATTTTGAGAACGGGGGCAGATATAGTCCCCGAAACGTCAAGCAAAAACTATATAGAGAAGTATCTTTTAAATTTTTTTTAAAAATTTTTTGATAGGCAAATTCAGAAGACGACAAGTTCTTGACAAATTGAATCATTTTTCTATAGGAAATATAATTTGGTGAACGCAATAACTTATCGGGGTGAACTAATTAGTTTGCCCTTTCTGCACTTGTATAGATTTTCCTGATTATATTTTCATTTTCAGACTGTGGAAGGCTACCCATTGAGCTCCTAAACTAATGTAAGTAACTAATTTTGAGTAGGCGCCAAACAAACAAGCAAATGAATTAGGTAAGGCGTAAAATGAAGGCAACGAGTTGCGCGGTGACATTCTGATAATTTTTTTGAAGTAATTTAATGATCTTCGTGGATTGTTCGTTTGGCGCCGTTATTGAGAAGATTTATTTTATTTTTTACTTTTCAGTTCCGTATTTCGTCGGTTTGATTTTTTGTTAAAAAGTTTTTATTTTTCAATTTTTTGTGGCTGAAATCTACTAATTACTACCTTCTTGTTTTTTGATTACTTCCAAAATACTTACTTACCCACCTTACTTCAACTATTACCAGTTAAATAATATGATTATCTACTTTTACTATTTGTTGTAATATAAATTATTTTTGTTGTTCTGGTAAGTTTACTTCATTACTTTGTATATCATTCCACCCTCTAATAGAATCCGATCCCAGACCAGAGACGCCACTGGCTTTTATTTATTCAGACCTCTTGAAACACAAATATAACTCGTGATTTATTAGTTTTCTTGGCCTCTCAACGTATCGATACACCTACAAGCATTATCATTGGCTTGCGGTCCTTTTTGATTGGATCAGGCGAATCTGCTGTAGAACTAGACAGCTGTCACTCAAACCCACGTTGACTGTCGGCTATTGTGATCTAGTTTTGATCTTACGTTCGGCGACGGAGAATGTTTACGAGTAGTACACATTATTTTTCGTTCCGTTTCTTCTCATACACGCTCGTGTTAGCGAAGTGAGTTTTTGATTTGTTCCCTATAGAAACAGCTTCTGCAATTGAAAATGGTTGAACTATACCTCCTTATTATTGTGTTAACGACCCCATAGAATTAGTTTGGGCATTTATAAAAAACAAATTAAGAAAATCCCATCAATGTCCAAATCTAAGCAGAGTAGTAGAAAACGTTAGGCGAATTTAATTAAATGAGGATTATAAAAATCTTTGGGCAGAATGCACATGAGATTTCAAAAGAATGTGAATATTCCCTTTTGCATCCATTCAACCAGTAATCATAAACCCGAAGAATCGGAGGATTGTCCTTATAATGATTGAGGGTAGAAATGCGTTTCATTTTCCACGCCTATTGGATTTTCTTGTTTTTGTTTCTCTCTCTCTCTCTCTCTCTCTCTCTCTCTCTCAAATGTTAAACTCCGTTTTATACAAAGGCTTGACTGAGCTCAATAAACTACCTGTCACTGTTAAAAATTGTGATGATTTACACCAGTTCAAAAAGCTTTTGAGAAAATTTTTTTATAACTAAATGTTAGTGTGTCATATTTTATTATTATACACTTTCCTGGTACTTTTTATATCTTAGGTCGCTCAGTGATAACATCTGCCAGTCCAAAAATTTGATGCGAAATAAAAACAACAAATGATTGAAAATTCAGTTTCATTATGTTTTTTCGATTTTTTCGGCACATTCAACTGACTTTTAAACAAAAATAGTTACATAAAAAAATATAAGCGTTGACTAGAGAACCTACTCCTTTTTTCGTCGGTTAATAACTTGTACCCCCATCAGCTGTTTGACAACTGACAGTTGACGTCACTGATACTGCGCAATAACCAAATAAAATACTTTGGGAGATAACTTTTTACCACATTTGGTTGAACAACAACATAACAAACTGACAGAGATAAGAGATAAATAAAGAATATGTTGAGAAATTAATAGAATATAATGAAAACACCTTTCCCTATAATAATAATAATAATTTATTGGCCCAAGTTATGTAAGTTACATTTAAGGTTGTCAAATTATACGAAAAACAGAAAATATGAACGAAACTGAGTACAGGTATATACAAGACACGTCGACAATTATAGTAAAATTTTGAATATAAAACTATATGTATACTTATGTTAAGTTCAGTCACCTGAAATACATAAAATTCAATAAAATATATATACAATTTAAAATTAGTCAATATTACATCACAACAGAAGATACATAGATAAAAATATGCCTGTTTATATCTCAATCAATTGTTTCATCAAAATTAAATTCGAAATATTCTTCTAGAGAATAGAATGTATTTTTCAATAATATATTGATGATTGCTGCCTTTAACCGTTTGGTATGGGCATTTTTCAGTGCATCCGGTAATTTGTTAAAAATTTTGATGGATGTGTGATTAATTGGCTGTTGAGTTTTTTTCAGGCGGTGATAGGGAATGCTCAACGAATTTCTATTCCTTGTGTTATGAGAATGGTAGGAAGAATTTGAAAATAGAGACTTTTCGTTTTCTTTCACAAACATCACACATTGTAGAATGAATACTGAAGGTAAAGTTAAGATGCTAAATTTTGCAAATAACGGTTTACAATGTTCTCGATAACTAGCCTTTGCTATTATTCGTAAAACTTTTTTTTGTAGTTTAAATATTCTTCCACTTTCTACGGAGTTTCCCCAAAGAAGAAGTCCATAAGAAAAAGTTGAATAAAAGTTACTGTAATAATATGTTAATGCGGTATCTACAGTAGTAAATTCTATTAGTTTCCTAATTTGATACACTACTTTATTTAATTTTTTAGATAAGTAGTTGACATGTTCTTTCCAGTTCAATTTCGTGTCAATATGTATACCTAATAACTTAACGCTATTCGCTTGACTACCATTTGAGAACATAAGCTCGCTTGTTTTTTCTGTGTTTAGTTTTAAATTATTTGTCGAAAACCATTCTGAAGCCTTTGCTATTGTTTCAGTATTTCTGAGTTTGAGGTTTTTAATATCAGGGCTTATATTTAATCCACTCCTCGTTTAATGCTTCAAAATCAAATATGATAATACCCTAAATGTGGCCAATATCAGTACTTGCTGATTATCACTTTCGGACAAGAAATCGTTACTAACAAACGAATTGTTTGTTCTACACTACATAGAATAGCATAGGCCAGAGAAATTCGGTCACACAAATTATAATTTATATTTCCAGGTTGTGAAAACAGTACACGTAAGCTTCTATACGTGATAACAAAACAGAGGCCCCACTATTGTGACCTAGTTTCTGTATGAGCTGAAACAACGAGAACACGTCCTTGATGATCCCGAGATTCCCAAGGACTGTGTTTCACCGCATTCTGGATAAAATAATAGTGAGGTTGGGATAAAAGATCTGCTATAACAAATAGGTTGGGTTAGTTCTTTTCTCTGTTTATTTGTCATTGTTCAGAATTCAAGTTTCACCGGGTGAATTAACTAGGACCAACATACGGAAGACGAAAGAAAATTTCATAAATACAGGACCCAAGAGTGCGTGCAAGCTCCATAACTTTTTTTCTATACAAGCTATCGTCTTGATTTTTTTAAACGATAGGTCTGACAATGAGACACATTATAAAAATATTTCTATTTATCTACAGGATGTCGCAAAATAAGATACACAACTAAGTTCTGTTTTTTTAAATGACAACCCCCCATTTTTGGATTTGCCACTAAATTGTCAATATAACGCTCCCGTGTTCCTTAGACTTATCTGCAAGAGTTTTCGACTTATGTCAATGTATTTGTCAAAATAGCGTCGTGCATAGATTCATAGAAAAATGCATAACTTCAGAACTATTCAAGATAACCCAACCATGTTTTTTTCCCAGTCGATTCCTTAGGCTTTAGCGCATCTTTTGAAATGCAGGCGAACTGTGAGTTGATATTCCTTCGCCTGCTACGATTTTTTAAAATGACAAATTACAAATGGCAATAACTCTACTTTTTCAAATGCAAAGAACCCTGCATCAAATACTTGGGAAAATGGCTCTCAGCCAATTTTGAAAAAATTTTGGGATATTGTGGTACAAGTCACTAGAAGTTACACGTGTAAGTATAAATTAGTATATATGTCTAGGTACGGAGATATGAATTTTTAAAAATCATAAAAATGGCTGTTACTAAAACGTAGTAAGGTTCACTTCTCCAAAGTATTACTTTGTAGATGATTAGTAACTAAATAATAGCATTGCTGGTTTAAAGAAAGTCAAATAACATGTCAGTCAGTCAGTCGTTAAGACAAAAGAAGCCGCCTATTATACAGGGTGGGTAAAAAATAACGACAATTTAGCATATTTCGCCAATCTTTATCATTGGTCCCCATTAGTGGAACTGAGCATTTTTCATTAAAAATATCTTTGTTGGGAGTCTTTGCTTATGACAAGAATATTTTCTTTAAAAATTTTAACTTTCTTCCAAAACAATGATTGTTTAAAAAAATATGTATTTCATGTTTTTAACATTAGTAACTTAAAACAGCCTTTTTGAGACAATAAATCCGCTTCAAGCCAAAACTACTTGGGAAAGACTTATAGTAATTGCTTAATATGATTAGCTACAGAAAGCTGTAATCACATTTTTACAAGTATAAGTTGAAATAGTTTTGTACGTAATATATATGTTTGTTAATTATTCTTGAATGGACTGTCAATTTGAATCATATTTTTCTGTTATACTTCGAAGTAAATTACGCTTCACTCGTGTAAGTTTCATTGCGCCATTAAAAATCGCATGACCATAAACCGTGTGACTATTAACGGCGTGGCTATTGACACGTTGGGGAGGGTTCATAATTACTATTTATAGGTTTTCGTGAAATCGTAGAGTACGACTTATATGGATCTGGACACCGAATATTATCCTAAAGCAGGTGGAAAACTGCATACCAACTTGTCAATAGCCACGCCGTTAATAGTCACACGGTTTATGGCCTTGCGGTTTTTAAAGGCGCAATTATTTTGTGCCGCAAGATCATATTTATTCAATCAAGAAATAAGATTGGATAATATTTTCTATAAAATTAAATTTTATATTATATTCAAAAACCCAGGAAATAATGAAACTTACACTAGTTAGTGTAATTTACTTTTAAGTATAACTGAAAAATATGATTCAAATTCGCAGATCCATTCAAGAATAATTAACAAACATATATATTAGGTGCAAAACCTATTTCAACTTATATTTGTAAACATTGTATAAAATGTGATGGTAGCTTTTTGTAGCTGATCATAATAAGCAATTACTTCCTCAAGTAGTTTTGGCTTCAATGCGGATTTATTTTCACAAAAAGACGGTTTTAAATGATTAATGTTAAAAACATGAAAAACAAAAAACAAACATTTTTTAAAATAATTAGTGTTTTGGAAGAAAGTTAAAACTTTTAAAGAAAATATTTTTGTCACAAGCAAAGACTCCCAATAAAGAGGTTTTTAATGAAAAATGCTCAGTCCCCCTAATGGGGACCAATGATAAAGATTGGCGAAATATGTTAAATTGTCGCTATTTTTGACCCACCCTGTATAATAGGCGGCTTCTTTTGTCTTAATGACTGACTGACTGACATGTCATTTGACTTCCTTTAAACCAACAATACAATTATTTAGTTACTAATTATCTAAGAAGTAATCATTTTGGATAAGTGACCCTTACTATGTTTTAGTAAAACAGATATTTTTATGATTTTCAAAAATTCATATCTCCGAAACTAGACATAGAAACTAATTTAAACTTGCACGAGTAACTCCTAGTGACTTGTACCATAATATCCCAAAAAAACTTCAAAATTGGCTGAGGGCCATTTTCCCATGTATTTGGTGCGGGGTTCTTTGCGAGATTTGTTGCGAAATAAGAAATTATGATATTCTGAAAAGAATATTTTTCAACAAAATGAAATTGTAATAGAAACGATCTCTAAAAGCCCCAAAAGAAAGAAATCTATAGGAGTAAGGTCTGGGGATCGCGCGGGCCAAGGTATAGTACCTCCTCTGCCTAGAATAGTACCTCTTCTGCCTAGAATAGTACCTCTTCTGCCTAGAATAGTACCTCTTCTTTCTAGGATAGTACCTCCTCTACCTATCTAACGATTAGGATAGGATTGATCTAAAAAATCTCGAACTGTCCTATGGTTATGCACTGCTGCCACATGGTCCTTCTGAACCTTTCACCATTCAGCGCATTGTCAAAAGAGTGGGATCCAATAATGTGATTTCCAATAATTCCTCCCTCAGTGAATATTTTCGATTGCATAATAATGCATATTGTCTGTTGACCGACCCGTTGTTCTCAAACGTTGCTGCCTCAGAAAACATAATTTTGTTTAAAGTATTATAATCCTCGTTAATAAAGCCATTTGAATACAAAACGCAACTCTATACGCAAAACCATTACTATACAATTTTTTATGTAAGAGGGGAACTTACATAAAAAAGATGCTAAGGGGGGAACTTATGTGTCAATATTATTCTGTACTACTTTGTGAAATATCCGTTTCCGCTGCTATTTTCCTAGTGCTTAAGTGAGGATTCTCCTGTAGCATCAATAAAACTCATTTTCCTCGTTGATCCAACTACCAACAATTTCCTTTTTGGTATACGACACTCTACCAGTGAGTTCAAATCGATCTCTTAACTTTTTGAATGAAGACACCCGTGGAGTTCTTGCTTCTAGATATTTTTGATGGTAGATTCTGCTTGCTAACGAAGGATTTCTGTCACCTTCGCCAATTCACTAGGCCATATTCACTAATTCTTAGCGAGTTGAGATTCATTATTAACAATTAGACGTGTATAATTAATCACTTAGTCCAATTTACTGCCATCAATCGAAGAAACACGTTTTAAATGTAAAACTAATATTTTTGGAAATGTTTGTATACGAATCATCTTTTGAATTCCCTTTTCATTCCACAAGTTGAACAGTATGGGCTCGCATCGTCAGTCAAAGTCTCCTCTTCTGTCAACAGTTCAATACATTGTGTTAAATTCACGACTTCGTTTGGCAAATCTGGAATAGGGATTGAAAGTACCCAGAAAGGTTCAAAAGTAACGGAGCAGTAATTACATAACAAAAAATTAAACCGACGAAATACGGAACTGAAATGTAAAAATTAAAATAAACCTTCTTAGTCTCAATAACTAAGCTCCTAAACTGATGTAAGTAACTAATTTTGAGTCGACGCCAAACAAACAAAGAAATGAATTAGTTAAGTCGTAAAATGATGGCATCGAGTTGCGCGGTGACATTCTGATAATTTTTTTGAAGTAATTTAATGATTTTCCTTCGTTCGTTTGGCGCCGACTCAAAATTAGTTACTTACATTAGTTTAGGAGCTCAGTTATTGAGACTAAAAAGGTTTACTTTATTTTTTACTTTTCAGTTCCGTATTACTTACCCACCTTACTTCACTATTACCAGTTAAATAATATGATTATCTACTTTTACTATTTGTTGTGATATAAATTATTTTTGTTGTTCTGGTTAGTTTATTTCATTACTTTGTATATCATTCCATCCTCTCATAGAATATAATGATTGTGACGGATGTAGGAGAGCAAAAATAATGACAATAGCGATATGTCATTGTCAACTACATATGTGTGCCAATGTTCACAAGTGAAAAATAAATTATCCCCTATTTTTCTACCCGTAAGAGTGGATAATTCCATTCGAATCCAAATATGATCAACTATGAGGTATACCCTATCTAATAAAAAAAGAATCATCCAAATCGAAGAACCCAGTACAAAGTTACGCCTGATAGAATCGGTTAACGGACCAGAATTCAGAGGGTGAGTGATCACTATCCTTCATTTTGCTACCCTTAGGGGCTTTCATCTTTTATATTCAAATGGGACCAACTTCGAAGTACACCCTATCCACTGAAAAAAGAATTATCGGAATCGGACGTCTCAGTAAAAAGTTATGAGTGGTCATACATGAAAAAAAAATACGCGTCGACTAGAGAACCTCCTCCTTTTTGGTTTCGTCGGTTAAAAAAGTACATCTCAATATAGACTTCAGCAGACCCGCAACTGAATCTACAATTTTAGAATTATGAGTAGACAGATATCTTGTTCAAGAATTGGAAGCTTTCTGATTATCATTCGTGATAACAAAATCGTTTGGTGATGGATAATTATCTGCACTCGCCTTGTTTATATCTTCATGTAAACCTACCAGAAGGTATCTTAGAAATTCTTCCGAATCTGCTGGCACGTTATTATCAAAGGAAGAAACAACTTGATTTGTTGAAAATATAAACAGGATGTTCATAAAATCAGATGTGGAGTGAGTACTCTCTTTTGGAAAACATTCTTCTTTGCCTCATTCATCTTTATGAGTTCTTAATCAAGACTGGAATAGAAAATCAAATAACTATCTGAATGAAAATGCAAATTTTCAATTTCAGATTTTTTCTTTAGAGTTAGGGCCTTTACAGAATATCTATCAGATGTAGTTCAATGTCCAGCGAGGCTTTAGCCGGGGAAGTAGTTGTTTTCTGTTAGACATTCACAAAAAATAACTTCATCTCAATCGTGGATTTTTCAATTCACAGAAAAATCTTTCTATCAATATTCAATTGAGAATGTTTCCCTTTTCAACATGAATACCCCACAAGAGGTTATCTTGACGATGGAAGATACTGACTAAAGTTTATCTTTCAGTCGCAGATGATTCCACATCTGATTTTATGAACATCCTGTTTATATTTTCAACAAATCAATATATCATACCCCATGACAGGTTTTAATGTCAGAAAACACTAATTTCAAAGTGTCTCCCAAAAGAAATGATTCTAACTTTTTCCATCTTTGCAAAGTGAGATTGCTTCTTGAAAATGTGTTTCCCATTTCTTCCGGTCTTCCTGATGATCGTGGAAGCGTGAAATAGATTTTCGTCGACAAAAATGTATTGAAGACCTAGTGAATGCGATGTCTCTCCTGCGTCAATGTTACGAATGATTTCTAGTGAGTACTCTCTTTTGGAAAACATTCTTCTTTGCCTCATTCATCTTTATGAGTTCTTAATCAAGACTGGAATAGAAAATCAAATAACTATCTGAATGAAAATGCAAATTTTCAATTTCAGATTTTTTCTTTCGAGTTAGGGCCTTTTCAGAATATCTATCAGATGTAGTTCAATGTCCAGCGTGGCTTTAGCCGGGGAAGTAGTTGTTTTCTGTTAGACATTCACAGAAGAAACAACATTTCTGAATAGACGGACGAAATTTGAAGTATTCACCATTTTTCGAGAAGAATCAGGATATTTTCTATCAAAATTTGAATTTGGACCAATATTCTGCTCAGGATGGAATGAATACTCTTTATAATATCTACGCCATATCTAATCATAGCGGCAGCATTTCCAATTGACACTATACGGCATTTTGCAAACACCCTTATTCTAATTGTTGTTGTTGGCGATGACTGCCGTGTATTTTCCAAGATTGATTCTCTCATCTCCCAGGGAGCATGTGTCCTTTTCTATGAGAAAGTTGATGATCTAAATTCTGATGGTGTTCTGGGTTTTTCCGGGTTTTCCTCCAACTGAAACAGCAAATGCGCCATCACTTCGAGTCCCGGGCTTCAATCAAGATTTTCATCTTGATATTATTTTATATTCAAAACTTCGCTTTTGTACTTTATATATATATATATATATATTTGTATTATTCTCAATAAATTTTAATATGTGTATAATTATTGAAAGTACACGAATATGTAAACTTTTACGACAACGGTCTATTCAATTCCTTTTTTTTTCGAAAAATCCATCAAAATGTCTTATATTGCAACAAATCTAGCAAACTTTACAAAGTAGACCTCACAAACCCTACATCACAAAAAGCTCTTGAAAAATACAATGCAATGATGCAATAAAATATAGGATGTTGCATTTGAAAAATTCTAATTATTGCCATTTGTAATTTGTCATTTAAAAAAAATCGAAGTGGGCGATGGAACTTCTCAAAAGAAATCGACTAGAAGAAAGTTGGTGGAGTTATCTTCAATGGTTCTGAAGATATGAATTTTTCAGTGGTGGGTCTATGGACGACGCTATTGTGACACATAAGTGCAATATAAGTCAAAAACTATTGCAGATAGTCTAAGTCTGAGGAACCCGGGTGCGTCATATCGACAATTTAGTGGCAAATCCAAAAATGTAACAAAAACAGAACTCAGTTGTTTATCTTATTTTGGGACATCCTGTATATAAATAGGAATATTTTTAGAATGTGCCTCATTTTCCGACCTATTGCTTAAAAAAAACAAGTCAATAATGTGAATAGAATAAAAGTTATGGAGCTTGCACGCACCCCTGGGTCACCCTGTATCTTCTGGAAATCCTTTCGGGATTTCTCGTCTCAACATTTTTGTATTTTGACATTTCTCAATCTTCAACTCAACATGATGAAATAACGACTTGAAACCACAAAATTACTTCAACTTTAATGAGCCATATATAGTTTCAAGGCTCTAGGATCCAATTTACCCTTATTAGTATCTCCGGAAGCCAATTAATTCTAATAATTCAACCTTATTATCAAAAAGTGGTTTAATTGTATAGAAAAAGAAACGATTTATTGTTCCTAATTTATCAGCTCTTCTGAACGAACCTATAAAAAGCATTGCCATTTCATAATTCTTTCAGTTCGTTCTATTTCGGTCCAAGAGTTGCCCTAATAGATAATGGAAGTGTCAACTGCAAAAGATAATATTACGCCTTTCTAATTCAGCTGAAGGAGGTCGTTTAAGAATATTATAAATAGGACAGGACCTCGTGGGACTGCCCTATGTTGATCGAGAATATTGTATGCAACTTGTCTCTTTTATTTATCAATTGATGTTATTAAGTCTCTAGTAATCCTGTTTTTGATGGTTTTATTATTCTTGTTTTAGTGGCTTTTTCAATCACTCCTTCCAGGGTGGTTATAAAATTACTGGTTGCCATTCACGCTGTAGACAGTGGACCGGGACTCAGTCTTGATCATATTCACTTATTTATTTCCATCCAAATAGTTATAGGACACTATGCCGTCGTTGTGAACCTGTTCATTTTTCAGATTTTTTATAATTACTAATGTGGAATAATGGTAAGTTATGTTTATTTTCATTATGGCTGAGAATAAGCTTTCAGTGTTATCTTATATTTTCTGATTATTCCTGGGTTGGCTGTAGATATCAAAAAAAGACTTGGAGAATGATTTGATCGAATCTCGGATTGCTCAAGCAAGTGCATGAGCAGAAATGTATACAGTGCTTCTCAAAAGTCCCCTCCCCCCTCTTATTTTCGGAACGATTATACATAAACAAGTGAAATTTGGAAACTGAATATTAAAGGTTGAAAACTTCTCTACTAGTGACGATAGATGACGAAATCGTCAAAGATGACGTCACAAGGCCATTGTGACCAATTATTTTAAATGGAACCCTACGGCAAGCGACACCTCTTTTAAAAAGTATCGAAAAAACCTATTCAATGATACTAATTTTGCTTGTGTTTATGGCAGTTTTGGCAACTCGCTTTTGAAAAACGCAAAGCTGTGATGAATTAAATCAGTTAATACTAAAATTCCACATTCAAGCTCCGCCTCTGGATAGTTGTCAAATAAGCTGACGTTTTTGTTAGTCTCCCTAATTCGACATTTTTGTAATTGCCCAAGTTTTTGTACATTTAATAATTTGTGTATTGTTGATCGAACGTTTAACTGTTTTAGCAGCTTTTGGTACTTTCAATATTTTTGTACATTTTAATAATTTGTTAAACTGTTGTGAGCCGAACGTTTAAGTGCTTCAAGAAGCGAAATGGTACGTGCTTTAGGTGATAAAGTAGCAGCGATCCTAATTCTTGGTGAAACTGGACAAAATATTCATGCAGCAGAACGCATTTTTAATGAGAGGTTTCCCAATCGCCCCGTTTCGAGGACTTATTTAAGGGAGCTTCTTCGTAAGTTTGAAACAACGGGTAGTATTAATGATGCGAAACGATCTGGCAGACCACAAATTTCTGATGAGAAAAAAATTGATATACTGGCAGAAGTAATAGTTAATCCTACTTCTTCGACAACTCACGTTGCATCTACCTGTGAAGTCAGTCGAAGTACAGTACACAGGGTGTTGAAAAAAAAAATTCATCCATACAAATTAAAAATGGTTCATCAACTCTCAGACGACGACCCAGACCGAAGACTAGAATTTTGTGAAAATATGGAAATTAAAATTAACCAACACCCAGACTATGTCAAAACAATTTGTTATAGTGACGAAAGTACTTCGATCTAAATGGAAATGTAAATACACAGAATGTGAGGTATTGGAGTGACGCAAATCCTCACCTGTTTCGTGAAACACATACCCAATTTCCCCAGAAGGTGGATGTTTGTGCAGGTATCCTGGGAAACCACATCGTTGGACCTCTTTTTTTAAATACTAATTCAACTGGTGAGGTTTATCTGGAGCTGTTGCAAAACGCAATGGAACCGTTAATCCTTGAAATTTTGGAAGATAATCCAGATGAATTCGGCAATTTGGAAATAACATTCCAACAGGATGGTGCTCCTCCACACTATTACGGTGCAGTAAGACGGTATTTGGATGAGGAGTATCGTGGTAGATGGATTGGACGACGAGGTTCAACGGAATGGCCAGCTCGATCACCGGATTTTTTTCTGTGGGGGTACCTTGAATCGAAGGTTTACGCCACTGAACCTGACAATATTGACGTTTCAAAACAACGTATTGTTGCAGAATGTGAGGCTGTTTCCGCAGACACATTTGCAAAAGTACGAGAAGAGTTTAAAAATAGGATATTTTGCTGTCAGGAAGTAAATGGAGGTCACTTCGAGCAATTTCTTTGAGTAGATACTGATTCTAAAATCTGTAATTAATATCATTCTGAATGGAATTTAAATTTTAATGTTTACTAATGAGCCATTAAAACTGCCATAAACACAAACAAAATTAGTATCATTGAATAGGTTTTTTTGATACCTTTCAAAAGAGGTGTCGCTTGCCGTAGGGTTCCTTTTAAAATCATCTTTGACGATTTCGTCATTTATCATCACCAGTAGGGAAGTTTACAACCTTTAATATTCAGTTTCCAAATTTCACTTGTTTATGTATAATCGTTCCAAAAATAAGAGGGGGGGAGGGGACTTTTGAGAAGCACTGTATATGAGTTCATGTTAGAGGAAATATATAGGAAAGTTTCGAAATAACGTACGCTCAAAACTTACTGATGGAATTGGCTCTATTCCGGTTCTGGTATGTACCACTGCTTGCGGTAAAATGAAATATGTATTTCTTCACGAACAATTTCACTGAAAATGTACGTCATGCCTAAACAAGAGTATCAAGAATTATTCACTTCGTTTGTTTTGTCGTTGTAATGTTGATTTCGAAGCCACTGGTAATATTCAACTCTTGCGGGACGATCTTGAGATTATAATAAAGCTTGTACTCCTCGATAATATTATTGATAAAATTGTCATATCGTCTTCGATACTTTACTGTGGCTAAAACAACTAATGCAGACCTTCCCCTATACCACAATGACAACACGTTTGAAGTATCACTTTGTTGTAAATTGAAAGCATTTAATTTTTTTTGCAAACTTCTGCCGTTTTAAACATACACATAACAAAAGATAATGATTGAATGAATGCGATGCACGACCCGCCCGTTCGCACTGGATCTGCAAAGCAAGCGGTTGCCAGGGCCTTACTTGACTTTTCTATAATTTTCAATTAACAATATCTCCGTTATTTTGCAATTTATATATAGATGATTTTTGGTAATTTTTTTACAAATTCTATATCGCGTTAAAAAAACTCCAATCGAAAACACCCTGTACATGTCAGAAATATAATTTAAGTTATTATTTTTTTCAATTAGATGAACGGAAATATCATAACCTAAAATAACCCTTGCGACAAATTCCAGTTTCCCACCAGGGCTTTATTTCATGGCAAATAGTGCATTTCATTGTTTTGTGAAGAAATTACAATTTTAGACATTTTAAATATTTAGGTGATTGAAGTTTCGAAACCTCTCGTCTTATCTTGAGTTCTAACCATGAGGAGAAAGTATCTATCAAATTTCGGATCTCCAGAGAATTGTATTTCGCCTAGGTCATCTTCAGTGCCGACACCTTCAGTTAACACTAACTCGTCAGGTTAACAGAAGAATCCATAAAAAATCGACATTCACAATGTAAAACAGATAAAACGCCCAAGTTCCACTTATTTTCAGATGAGCACTGAAGATGCCTAGATCGAAAGTACTCTGCGAAAAATAAATAATTTGCACGAAATACACAAAGATATTTTATTTCCACTGAACCCTTTTCGCGAAAACTCAACCTTCAACATTGATTTTCATAAAACGGTCTCTGAATATCAGTAGAAAAAACATCACTTAACAAAAATTACATAGAATAAACTATATAAATATTAACGATGGGAAATTACCTCAACCTTGTACACATACAATAAGTAATAGCACAGGAACAATTATTCACCGCCATCTTTCATGCATCCAGACGAACAACAATAAATATTTAATGAACGTTAGAAAAGAAAGGGTAATAATGTGTGGTTTGGTCAAAGTGAGCCTTGACACGCGAGTGAGGACGCGACAAGGTCAAGGTTGCCATCTCGATAGTCGATACTGCATTTGCTGCAACTGGGTCAGATGCGCTACAGCGGCGATGCACTGTGCTCCTGCACTTCAAACATAGTCTGGTTCACAAGAGCCATTTTCCGAAATTAGAGTTAAGACCAACCAAAAATTATGATCGAGGTGTCATTCGATTCGTAATTGCATTAAGAAAATCTTAGTTCGGAATCAATATCTGGAGAAACAAATTGCAAAAGTTATAAACAATTAACGAAACAAAAAAAGTTTGTGAGGTTTTTTGCAAATATCTCAAAAACTACTTGAGATATCCGAAATTTGAAAAAAGATCCTCAAAGAGCAGAAAATTTCCAGAAAAAAGTCCTACCTCCCGGAACTGTGCCGGCAATATTTATAATTTTAATTTAGCGGCGAAAAAAAGGCAAAAAAATTGACACCTGAACAAAAAAATTATTTTAACCAGTAAATATTAATTTTAAGGAATAAAAAAATGTATTATCTAGATGTATCAATAAACAATAATCCGTTGGCAAAAAATTATAAACCCTGATAATTGTTGAACTAAAAACCTGGATTTTTTTTACTCCTTGGAGCTGTTCCTAAAAGGCTTTAAAAAAGATCCAAAATTGGTATAATAAAACAAATTGTTTTTTTTTAAAATTTCAATTTTAAAAACAATATGAATTTTTTTTATTTAACGCATATTGTTTAAAAATTGTTATAAATAAATGCATGTTAATATTTTGAAAAAAATATCAATCTAATTCAAAAAAAAATTTTTAAAAAAAAAATGTTCTTAAAAAAAAATTATTGGTAAAAAACGCCTTTGTTATTTAACAATTTTTTTGTTGCTAAATATTATTATTTTATATTGCTCTCTAATACTATGGAAGAAATTAATTTTTTTTTTACTTTTCATTTGTTTATTAAATAAACAATTTGTTATAAACAAATGAGTTTTTCAGTTAAATACTTCCAAAAATACTGAAATCAACCATTATTGTTTGTTATGAAAAAAATGTTGTTTTCTATTTTTTATATAATTTTTAATATTTTCGTGCACTTTGACTTCATTCATTCAGTTTTTCGTCATTGTTATTAAAATAACTTATAAACTATTGACGATACGGCAAGAACACTTCAAGTCTTTTTTATTCTCCGTTCAGCAATTAACAAATAGAGCTTTAACCGAAGCTCTAACTCTATTATTTATTAACTTTTTTCTAATTATTTATAAACTTTTCTCCAAAAAAATTGTTTACGGCTTTTTAACTTAAATATCTTATTAACTATTAAAATACGACTAAAACGTCTTTTTTATTTTCCGTTAATCAATGAACAAATTGAGCTCAAAACAGAAGCTTATGAATAATGAATTAAAATATGTGGGCAAAACATTTTTTTGGGAGATTTTTAGCGTAAGTATCTTATAAACTAAAAGTAAATGCGACATAATTTAAAATTTTAAAAGCTTTATTGATTCATTAATTTTTTATACTTCGCAATTATTGTTATCTTAATTTTTTGTTTTTTTCGGTAATCTTTTCTTCAGTTTCCGTTTCATCTCGTGTTCAATCTGGATTTCCTCGTTTAATGTGTCCCCTAGCGATGTTTCGGCATACTGTTGAGTAAAGAATGTGTAATTAGCTTAATTTTCGTCATAATCAGTGGAATTATCTTCATCAGCATTTTGTCATTGTCAGCGTCAATGGTCTTTCTCTCACTGTTTGCACAAATGTCACCTTTGCAATTCTTGCAGAGAGATGTGCTTTTTTGCATCCACATCTTTTAGATCAATCTTTTGTGCATGTAAATATGAAAAAATTATATAAAAAATAGAAAACAACATTTTTTCATAACAAACGATATTTTTGGAATGAAATAATGATTAAAAAAAACGGCTCCTTAATATTAATATGTAGCAACAACAAAAAATGTTCATTAACAAAGGCGTTTTTAATCATAATTTTTGTTAAACGATTTTTTCTTAAAAATCATTATTTTCTTTTGGATAAATTGCCAAAAAATATTTTTGAAATCTTATGAATAATCATTTGTTTATAACAATTTTTTAAACAATATGCGTTAAAATTAAAAAAATATATATTGTTTTTAGCAAAAGAAAACAAATTAATAGGGATAATTGCAAAAACAATTTTCTTTAATTGTTTTATTTACGTTTTTACTTTTTTTTGCCTTTGATTGTTAATAAAAAAGTGAAAAAAAAAAATATTCCAACGGGGATCTTTTTTAAAGCCTTTAAGGAACAGCTACAAGGAGTAAAAAAATCCAGGTTTTTAGTTCAACAATTATCAGGGTTTTTATAATAACTTTCAACAAGTAAAATTTTCTAATTAACAAAGGCATAATTGATTGAAAAATAGAGGTAAAAATTTTTTCCCGACGGATTATTGTTTATTGATATGTCTAGATAATACCTATTTTTTTTATTCCTTATTATTAATATTTACTCGGTTAAAATAATTTTGTTTGTTCAGGTGTCAGATTCGCCGCTAAATTAAAATTATAAATATTGCCGGCACAGTTCCGGGAGGTAGGACTTTTTTTAGTAAATTTTCAGCTCTTTAGGAATCTTTTTTCAAATTTCGGAATCTCAAATGTTTTTGAGATATTTGCAAAAAACCTCACAAACTTTTTTTTTGTTTAGTTAATTGTTTATAACTTTTGCAATTTGTTTCTCCAGATATTGTTCCGAACTAAGATTTTCTTAATGCAATTACAAATCGAATGACACCTCGATCATAATTTTCGGTTGGTCTTAACTCTAATGTCGGAAGATGGCTCTTATGAACCAGACTAACAGGCCACATGGGTGGTTCAGTGAGGAGGGTGGGAACACGATACACGGGCACCTTTGCCTTGACATAACGATTTAATAATAATTTGGATTTACAACCCCTAAAAAGTTAGCAAAGCCTCTTTTCAAAAATCATTGTCGTGAATAAAAAAAACTCGCTTTTAGTTTTGCTATAGGCGTTGGCTGTGCTATATTGATATCAAGTTGGCAGTGCCACTACAGAAAATTTACGAGTAAAAGTCGATAATAGTATTAAAACATAACTGTAACATGTAACATAATAAACACAATTGGTAGCAATTTTGAACGTCATAAAGCAAAAATCAAATAAGTTGAGAATTATTATTGAATTGGGAATTACATTTTTTTATCTCTTCTCTACATGTATAAAAATCAATTGCTGTTCGTTAGTCTCGCTAAAACTCAAAAACGGCTTGACCGTTTTGAATGTTTTCTTTGTTTTGTTTGCACTAATACAGGGGTGGTTTAAAAACAAAAACAAAATTGGAAAAAACCCAAAAGAACAGCTGAAAAATCGAAAAGCGGACCTATCGTCTAACTGACGTGCTATACAAAACAGTCATTTCCTTCCGCGCGGTTGTGTAAAAGTCGTTTTTAAATGTTGCGGATTTTAAGAAAAGTCTTGGTTGAAGTGAATTTAGGTACACTTTGCGAAGATTTGTTATTTTTTTTTGTTCTGCCATTCTATTTACCTATATTGACTTTCTAGGTATAACCACAATTTTTTTAGTTTGAGGGTAAAGTGAAAACAAAGTTTATTACAATGCTGACATAGGTCGTCGAAGTCAATCAAAAGTGGAAGGAGCTATCTCACGTGGAAACCCCAGCGAGCGACAGATAATGATAATAGTCGTATTGGTATGTCCGAGAGTGACTGAAAAGTTCAAAGTGGATAGATTTAGAATGCAACGAGTTCCAGCACATCAAACACATCAACATCGAGTACAACACAATGAAAATGAACTGTGAACCGGGAACGAGCGGCATATATATATATATATATATAATTGTTATGATGTGTTGTGTTTGTTTATATAATTATTAATATTATTATTTTTATTTATCTGCTTAACAAATACCCATTACAACAATAAACTCCGGCTATGATGCTCTTACCCCTTTTCAATACACTATTTACCTCTCTTTTATTACTTTTCTCCAGCTCAGTCGGTACGCCTATGTAGAGATGATCGTCTCTATCTCAGGAGGATTACATTTGCGCCATCTAGTTGTTTTGTTTGAAGTCAATGTACTGTTTTTATGGAAATATTGCTTGTAAAATGGTCAAATGATAAAAAATGAGTCCAGAATATAGTTAAATGATACTTCTTTTATTCAAATCCTTCTTAAAATACGTATCCCTGCGATATCTACGTTATTAGTAAATATTATTCAACCAATCAAATTGAACAACATCAAATAAACTTGCTCATGCGCATAGAGGTTGTATTGATATCATAATAATGAATAAGAAAGAAAGTTCACCACTGTCATTAAAAATAAACCAAAAGGTGTCTGACCCGAATATTATCACTTCATTTAGTTTTTGTTGATAAAGTACCTGTTGTAAGTTCAGCTTGTGCACTCACGCGAGTCCTGGATTATTCTGTGGCTATTGGAAGGAAGTTTGCTAATGTTGGGTCCCCTTGCTGCTGGTTACGTCATGTACAGGAAATCTAATCGGAATTGGAGGTAAGTGGTTGCTTGGTCGAATGTGCCTGGTTGTTTCTTGATTTGGTTTTAAGTGTCCAATTGCAGCTATACTTCTATTGTCAGCTTATTTGCGTTGATTTTTTTCATAAATTTTTCATTACGGCTTCTCTCCAAAAATTTATTTTTCAACTCCTTATTTTCCTTTTTCCCTGGCAACCATCACTTTTTGTTCTCCAGTACAAATTTTCACTCTTTTTATATATAATGATTCATACATTTCTTGTCATTTTCCTTTTTGTGATTCAAAATTAGCATACAGGATGTTCTTGCTTGTAGATTATTTTTGTCTATTTGAATTCTAAAATTTTATTTGTGGATTTTAATTTCTATACTTTTATAGGTTGTGCAAATTAAATGGATTGTTGGAAACATAATGATGATAATATAAAAGCTCCACTGCTAAACTCTTGGATCATCTGCGTTGACTATAAGATGGCCAAATATATATATATATATATATATATATATATATATATATATATATATATATATATATATATATAATATATAAATAACGAGAAAACGGCATAACCGGAAAAAGGGATAACGGGAATAACGGGATAACGTGAAAACGGGATAACGGCAATAACTGGGTAACGGGAATAACTGGGTAACGGGAATAACTGGATAACAGATAAGGGGAAAACGGGTAACGGGAGCGCCAGAGTCAAAAGCGTAACCTAGATGAAAAAACATAGAAAAAAAGAAATTTCAGGAAAACAAATTGAGCGAATATAGAAATTTGGCAGGACGTCTGTCGAGTGCCAGCTAGTATGCCAATATACACAAGTACCTATTGTGTTTCACAGAGTGATACTTATGGACATTCAGCACCTCATCACAAAAATATATCCTGCAATTTCAAAGATGATAATAATTCGCCCTGTATATCGACAAAGCGGAGTAGACACGCTTTTTCAAAATAAGAACCATTGAAGTGTGACGGCACTGCTTGTTTCAAGGTGAGCCACTAACAATTTTTTTGCCACCAACAAAGCATTATGTCGTGTTTTGGATGGTTGCTTCGTTGTATTTTCATTTTCAAGCATCAAAGTCATTGGGACACGTTTTACCTTTTGAATAGCACAATAATTCAGTACTGTCTTGAATGTAATCGAGTATTTAGCAGAATAACGCGGCCTTTTACAGGGTGGCCATGCGTGGAATGTTGGAATACCGCACAAGTGTTTTTTTTTCTGGAATCATTACTAATACTTTTACTCATTTGAGGAATTACCCCAAATAATGAATATTTCGATATTGGGTTAAATATATTTCCAACTATAGTAATGAATTTTCATAACTGGTGAGCTGAACTTCCCACTTCCCCTTTTTCTTAGCTTCAAATTAAAAGAAAATCGAGTTTAATACATTATTTATTATCCAACTGATGTTCCAGTTTCCGGTTTTTTCGAGCATGGGGAATTGGGTTTTTATATAGTATTTCATGAATAAATTCAGATATTTACTTTTCAAGCCTTTTTGCGGATGACACTTCATCCATCTTAAAAGCAGCGAGTGATGAACAACTTTCGAAAAATTCATAATTTTTTTTGTAATCCATTGATTACATCCCAAAAATATTCTACAATGCAGATAATTACAATCTTTTCTAGGGACACCTCTGTTCATAACATTTCCTTTTAACTTAAAAAAAAAGCAGAATTAGGAGTAGTGCGCATAAAACATGACTGCATTAGCAGTTTCGTCTTACGAAGCTAGTCTAACTTAAATGTTATACATTGAATACACAAACAATTACATATTAGAGAGACAGAAAAAACAAAAAATTAAAAATGAACACTATTATTGTCAGCAGTGTTCATCAGAGACCATGTGTAGAATGGATAGATGACATTAATTCCTATGCAGGTAAAATTGCTTTAAATTTGACTTAAACCCGTTTTCCTTTTTGACTAGTTTTATTTCTTTTGGGATATTATTATAGTTTTGAACACCTTTGTATAATAAGGAATTCATCCCTTGGTTTGAGAAGTGTCTTGATCCGTTGCCTGTTTGATGTATGAACCTACTAATTTGAAATTTATAGATGGTTTTCATGGGTATTATGTTAAAATTTGTGTACAGACTTTTTGTGTGGGAGTATGGATTTTTTATTGCTTTGTTTTGCATGATTTCTAGGTGATGGATTATATTTGTATTTGTAGAATTCTAGATCAGGTTCAGGTAATGAATGTGTGAGTGAACAAGAGCAAAATAGAAAGATCGTAAATATACATTAGGGACGTAGCTTAATCTTCTAAGAATCCCTATTGAACCAGAAACTTTATGACATGGCAAACATGTTTTGGCCAGGACAGTTTGTCATCAATTATCAAGCCGAAGAATTTAGATGATTTGCAAAGCTTCAGTGGTATCCGCGTATAGTTTCATTTTCCCATATCTTTTTAGGTTTGTAATAGAGTTTACGGTATACTAAAAGTTGGGTAGGTCCTATTATGGAGCCTGTGGTACTCCACATGTGATATTTTTACCGGTACTTCTCATTCCATCAATTTGAACATGTTGCTTTATTTACGAGAGGTAGTTTTTAAAACATTTATAGCAAGTTCCATGTACACCTAACAATTCAAGCTTTTTGTACAGTGTGTCATAATTAACTGTGTCAAATGCCTTACACAGATCCAGCGACAACATGGCACATTTCGTTTGTTGGTTAATTTTAAGCTGTGTTTCTGATACTAGGACGACTGCTGCAGAGCCAGTGTCGCTCGATCTGAGAAAGACATACAAACAAACACTGAGATAATATTCCAGTTTTATCAATGTGTGACAGTAGCCTGTTATCAGCCGCTCTTTCCAGTGTGGATAGTACAGGAAGCATTGATACTGGTCTGTAGTTGCTGGGTAAGCTTTTGTCTCCTGTTTTATGCAGTGGTGTAACCCTAGAAATTTTCATTGCATTGCACTCTTTGGCAAATAAAAATGTAGTGCTCATAAACATTCAAAAAACAGATATGATGCAAATTGGACAGAAACCTGACCATAGGCTGCAAACTATCACGGAAGAGTCATGTTGAAAAATTAATAAAGAACTTCAGTGTGCAATTTTCCCATTTTACTATTGAACAAAATAACATGTATACCTTTGCCACAGATCTAAGAGACTCATTATCTAATAATGGCCTATTGTTCGGGGTGTGTTACTCGATAAGAAAGGGTTATAAAATTAGGTTAGCACTCTGTATTTGTTTGGATTTCAGTAGGAAACACTTCTATTGTAGCTTTTTTCCTAAAGTTTTCTTGAAAGAATATTATAATTTAATTATCATTTTGTAGTTGGTTCAATGCGCTCCGCGAATTTCGTGTAATTCAGTAGTTTAAAGGGTCGTATGAAGCCCAAAGTGTTAAAGTGTTGAAAAAGTGAATTATAAACTCCTTCATTAACTTAAAAACAATAAAACAGTGTTCTGAAAGTGATCTAAATGCCTAAAAAGGGTAAAAATAGTGTCTCTAACACGATATCTGGCCATTGGACCCTTAATCAAAGAGAGTAAACGTTATCTGAGTAGGAGAGTCTATTCCCCATAAGACAATGGTGACACTAATAGAAAGACTCTTTCTATTAGTGACCGACCGAAGCTTCGTTTTCGTCAAAAAAATCATGATTCGGCCATATTTTCGTTTTCGACCATAAACAGCCGAAGCTTCGGCCAAGCCAAAAATCGGAAGTTCATGAATTGTCGCGCGTCATTCGGCCTACTTCGTAAAACTGGGCAATATCAGGTGACGTTCGGCTAACGTCGGGGTGAATCGAGTCCGCTCGTCGTGGTTTTACTCAGCTGACAGCTGACTTAAACGGACGCGATTTTGTTTTGAAGTTGTGAAGAAAGGTTATGTTGTATTTTTTCTTCACGCGCATAAATGAATGGGTAAGTAATTACTTTTATTTGTTCCTGACTTTTGTTTTTATTTCCGACATGCATATAATAGCTATTAATATAACGAGATTATTATGCGATTTATAATAGTTGAGGACATTGCTAGGTGACGAGGCGACAGCCGAGTCACCCGCAATGTCCGAGACGGTGTTAAATCGCTAATAATCGAGTTACATTCAAAGCTTTTCGTATCATTGACAACGGCGATGCGAAAATAAAAGCAACAAGGTTTTATGTCATTTCATTTTGGCATTTCGAAAAGTCATCATTAAAATCATGCAAGATTTTGATATTCCTGACGATATATTAGCTGCAGCCAACACTATAAGGTTGAACTTGCTTCCGGACAAATCTAAAATCCATTATGAAAAAGAATATCGGCAGTTTTGTATCTCTCTGATGATCGTGGACGCTAAAGGCGAAGGTGTATCCATCAAATTAGCAAACTGTCAAAATATTGTTTTACATGTTCATGAAAACTAGTTCTAATATTATTTGGTATCTAACGTATTATGCTTTCGTAACTAACGTATTAAATTATGGTAACTAATGTATTATGGGTAACTAAGGTTTTATGTAGGTTTTGGTACGTTTATGATGTTAATAATTATTAATAAAGATTTCATATAAAAATGTCTTAATCTTCAATGATACGATAAAGATTATAAAGGTATTAGATATGTAGGTATTGAACTTTGTTTTACTCAAATTGACAAAGTTTCACAACTGTAGGTTGATCAATTCATGTAAAAAGAAAAGTTAGTTCTTTTCCTACACTTGTTTGTACGTGATTAGTTTTGTGTTTTGTTTTGTGTATATTGTGTAAGTAAGTATTATTTATTTACAAGGAAGATTCCAAATGCACAGTAGTTTGTAAGAAATCGTGACGTAGGTATTTATTTCACTCAGTTATATTTTATTTTTTACTTTATTTATTTTGTAATCAACAGAATAAATCCAATTACAGATAATCACTGTTACATCGAAATTCTTACATTACATGATTACTATTGTAAGACTACTTAAAAATAAATACAAAAGCTCTAAGTGAATAGGATACATTTCGAATAATTTTAAATCGAAAGAAAAGAAAATGAGAGAAGTGAGCAATGTCTCCAATCATCATGTTTGTTTGAGATATTAATATAGCAGTTGAACAAACAGAAGAAATGTACTTGTTACATATACCCATCATAATTGTTCATGTAGCGAGAGAAGAAAAGATGAAAAGAGAAAAAACAAGAACATAAAATGTTATTCATACAATGAAAAGTTAAGAGAATTCAGAAAATTCAGTATGTAATATTGGTGATAATGATAAACATAAATATAAGTACTCAACATTGAAATAAAACTGATATCTTTCGCTTAAAACTAGAGAAGGTTTCAAAAAAGATATCTACGTTGTGTAGGTATTCGTTTGCTGTGAGACATAATCTGTACAGGGGAGTTCGTAGGCCAAGATTGGAACGTGGAGTTGATAAACGGAATAATTCATTCATATTTCTCCTATTAAATTGCGGGACATAAAAATAAATCATACTTAGTAATTGCGTGCAATTGATTTGATTGTTGACCAGTTTATATAGAAATAGTATACTTGCAATTGTTCTTCTACTTTCAAGTTTTTTGAATTTGAATTCAGTGAGCAAAGTGTCATATGGGATATCAAAATAATAGATACCGTATTTTTTTAAATATAGATATCGGAGATTTTTTTTCTGCACTTTTTCGATACTTTTTCGAGACCAGATGATTGATGCATATTCCAGAATACTTCTAACATAGAAATTATAAAGATATATAGGGGTGTTTTCTCTTTTGAAATGGCACAAGTTCCTTATAACGAAGCCCAGTGTTTTGTAAGCTCTGTTAACAAGTGTCTCGATGTGAGTGTTTCCACTGAGATTGGTTTCGAATGACACCCCAAGGTCTTTCACCTGGTCTTTTGATTGAAGTAATTCATTATTGATACGGTAGTCAAATTCTGTAGTAGTATTTTTCCTGGTGTATTTTACAACGAAACATTTAAAAACATTGAATGAAAGTTTATTATTAGCTGACCAGTTATGCATGTTGTCCAAGTCATTTTGAAGGAGAAACAGTCATAGGCGTTATTTATTTTTCGAAATATTTTGATATCGTCAGCGAACAGTAAGTTACTGGAGTGATGGATAGTCTTGGGAAGATCGTTAAGCATACATAAAAAGAATAATGGGCCCAAGTTGGAGCCTTGTGGCACTCCGGATAAAGTGGGAAACATTTTTGAACATTCACCTTTATATACCACGTACTGTTTTCTGTTCCTTAAGTAAGAGATACAAAGCTTCAACAGGTTGAGCGATAGACCTAAAGAATTCAGTTTAGTCAAAAAAATGTCATGGTTCACCCTGTCAATTTTGTCATATAGGATCGATTCGAACAATTTGCTAGGTACATATATTAAACATACTGGTCGATATATGTGTATACTTAACCTGTTTTGCAGATTTCTTGAATGATAATAAATAACGCTGTTTTTCCGAACAGTACACAGTTTTTAGTAAATAAATTTTAGAGTGTTTAGTTTATTAATGTCTAAATAATTTTCGTTTTCAGCTTCGTTTTCGGCCGAAAATAAAACTAAAGCCGAAGCTTCTTTTTCGTTTTCGGCTGAAAATCCATTTTTGGTCGGACACTAAGAAAGTGATGAAAGATCATTTGTGAGTCATAGTTGACGTATATAGACATGTCATGGCCACCATTCTCTAGCGCATATCGCACTCTGGTATCTGAGAGTTACAGTGACAGGTTACAGTTTTGATTCGTTGGTTTGAGTTTTGGCTAGATTTTCATTTCATGCTTTATTTCAAGTCATATTGTTTAATTCGATTAGGTATAACATATTCACGTTGATATATATGCTTTCGAATGTATATTGGACTCTGTATATTACGTGGGCCAACTGTACTCATGTCCATGTACATCACTATGAGGTTAATGCTACAAGTTCCGATTGGCTAGACCTTATTAGTACCTCCTACTCAGATAACGTTTACTCTCTTTGATCCATAATAACCGCCGAGTACGGAAATTTCGTCCGTATTGGTTCGCCCGAGTGAAAATGTGAGGTTAGGATTTCAAAACCCATGAAAGTGGTAACAATTTCGCTTATAAAAAGAGAAAAGACACAAACAACCACAGCTGAATTACTGGAAAAGTTCAATAAATGACCCCCCAATGGAAGAATCCAGCGATGGAGGTGCAGATCGCAACAAAAGTGAATACATTGAAAACAAAAAGCCACAATGGATGAACCAGTGAAAAAAACCGTGAAAAAGACATTATTTCACCAAACCAAACCACCGAAACTGATAAAAACAGTGAACAGAACAATATAAAAAGATAATAAATTGAATTTGTAATTCAATTCCATCGAACTTTATCAGAATAGAACAAAATCAGAACGGAACAAAATCAGAATCTAACGAAATCAGAATCAAACAACATCAGAATCGTGTTCTTCCTACATTGTGTTGTTACTTTGACACAATTCATTCCATGGTGCAATTGCAAATCACTGATCTGCTTTCTCTAGTTTCGAATTCACTACCTATTCTCTGGAAGGAAGTGTACATATTGAGCCAATTATTAAATTGTGCCATCTGGAAGACGGTAGTGGTACTAACGTTTCTTCCACTGAGTGTTGTTCATTCTGATAATGTCTGGTCTGACCATTTTTTGTCTTACCATGTTCATTACTACAAAGTAATTTCTTTTGAAAATGGATTATTATTTTATTCATAGTGGTGTTATTACGAAAATTTTGTTACATCTTTTTTCGATTTCCGATATATTATCTTTACTTCGATATGACCATTTATTACCATGTTTATTACGAAATTCGATCACTCAAATATATGCCAATACTTGGATGTTCAATTATGATGGAAAACTTTTATGAAAACATTCGAATCGTCATTGTATCATGTATTGGTTTAATAAAATAAGGCTATTTTCTATTTCCAGTTGGACGTTTTTATTTCTGATAGATTTCACTTACTGTGTAAACACATTTTTATTTTGTATCATTCCGATACATTTATTCCATGTTTTCGGTCTTACAATTTTAGGTTCTGATGAATTATAGTAATCAAACTTTTTTGCCAGTACTTCATTTAACCAAGGTGTATAAGGGTCCAATTGTAACCTCAATCAATATTCATAATAATTCATCAAATAGTATTAAAAATGAAAATAACATGAATATTTTGAAGAAGTATCTGGAAAGTTTTTTGAGATGATTTGCCTTCTATTCTCCTGCTGAATTTTTCACATCTGATCAGATATCTTCCTACTACTTCTTATATTTTTAGCTTAGTGTCAGTGAATAGTTTTATTTTGAAATGTTAACAGTATTAGATTTAGGTACACAGTAGGCAATAAATCATTGGTGAGACCAAATGTATATATTTATTTCACTTCAACTTTATTTGCTTATGGTAATAAAAATGAGCAACAGCTGTCGGGCCAGCCCAAATTACACTAAGAGTAACGTCTTTGAGAATGCATGTAAGGTGGAATGACTAGTGAAGTGCAGTCCGTACTTTTCTTCGCCATCCGAAAACGCCTGCACTTTATCAAAACACCATATTTCTGCGGACATTTTTACTTCTAGTTCCATGGAACTATCATGCCAAACTTGTTCAAACTTGCAGATCATTTCTAAAAACATTAAGCAAATCATTTACATTGCATCTCCTATGAGTATAAAGTATTTTTCCGTTTGGTTACGATTTTTGTTTATACCATTTTATTATATATTTCAAGAATATGAAAAAACAAACTTTTTCGTAGAGAATGTTGTAGAGGTAATCTATTTTTTAGACATATTAGGTATCTTGGACTAGGCAACCCATACAATGTTTTTCTACATTCATGCTAGCAATTCTTCCAAAAAAAAAGTGGTATAACTGATGACGAAATATTCTCGAGTATATTCTACAATCGCAGCTTAGACGCAATCAATTCAACCAACTCCTCAGATAAATAAAATCGAAATAAAATCTCCCTCATGCTTCGCTTGAACATCACAGTTTCTGGAAAGTCTACTTTAACTACTTTATTATTCTTTGGCCTTTCCACTACACCATACTGTTGTATGACTATTTCCTAGTGTTTCAGAATTCAGCATTATCTGTAGGTACTATTATAAAGAGATGGAAACTGTTGTGACGTAACAAATGATCTCAGTAATTTCAGGAATTATTTCAAATATATTTTTTTTATTGTTGGAAAGGGTATTTATTACAAAATATATGCGGTTTCCATGGAAATCGCGATTAAATTTAAATTATTTATTTTTTACATTTCTAGAAACCAATGGAAACTTTCAATTCGAATCATTCATGTACGTTTTGGCCAATCAAAACATTATTATAGTGGGAATATTCTACCTATAAAGTTGCCGCGGGAATAATTTGAGGTATTTTGTTTTTATTGTCCGGCAACGTATATTTTTAATTTGACGTCTGAATTTGATTGTAATGGTGGACTGTATGATGTAGGAATTATTGAGCACTGATTTTCACTGGTTTATTTAAAGCGCAAGCAATAACAATGAATAGAAAAGTCTGGTTACTGTATAGATGGTACTTAATACATATGTGAACGTGATCGACTCTCGACTTGAAGTAAAGTGCTTAGTGTCTCGGTCCACCCTCGCACCCTCCGTGTGTGGTAGATAAGTAGGCCCTTAGAACGCAGAGGCAGCGGGAACAACGTCTGTCATCAATTCGCATGAAATGTGAGAAATGAATCAAAACCGGTTTATTACATTGTATCATTGTGCGAGGAAATGTGTTTATGATCGTAACATCAAAAAATAATCTATAGAATACCACACGAGAGTTTGATAAAGTAGAAAATAATTCTCCAGATTTCTTTCTCAAACTTGTTGCCATTTGACAATAGCCACTCGAGGCCGTTGGGCTCTCTTGTCTATTGCCTAGCAACAAGTTTTCGAAAATTTGTTGAATTATTTTCACTTTATTCTCTCTTGTGATATTACAACTGATAATATGTCATCGCAATCTGGAAAAAATCTGAATTTCCACCCAGGTTAAAACCAGATTAGTCCAGCTAAGAATTAATTTTGACTGAATAGGTATATGTTTTACCTCGGTTTTTACTTCCAAAAACACTTCTGGTCCTGAATTTTTTCTCAATATCTTCCATGAACAAAACTTGTGATTTCTTGCGATTTACAGGTACTTCTGTTATTGTGGATCTAGGTACCTTTATGTTCAATAGCAATCTAGTTTTAACTGAGTTTATTTAATTATTGTTTTTATAAATGGAAAAAATTGATGAACATGAGTGGTAGCATATATGGGATTTCTTTAAAACAATATAAATGATTATAAACCTCGAAATGAATTCAGCTAATCAAATGCATTTATCTAAACAATCAAATCCCAATATCAAAGAATATACACCATGTTGCTAGTATATCCGCGAATATACACGCTACTTGCTATAAAACAGGCATTTACCATTGTTTTTACCAAACCTATCAAAATAATTCAGTCATTGTCAGATAACGTCCAAGTCAATGTCAAATTAAAAAATGATGTCCGACAGTTTCGGAAACACTTCCTTAGAAGAAATTCGAAAAAACTTAGAAAAACATAGTTTTTTCAAGTGTAGCTAAGTTTGTAACATCTAGCTCGATATATAATCTGGTCATATATCACTTGTGATAGATATTTTGGGTAGAGTATACTTTGATATTTTTCCGCCAATATTGTTGCAGAAATATCCTCGACCAAATTTACTTTTAAAGAAATTTGGTCTTGTGAATTTCTACAACAATATTGACACAAAAATGTCAAAGTATACTCACCAAAATATCCATCACTTGTGATAACTACCTAGTGAGAATATAATGGTACATTTCCAACTAATGTGATTGGTTGAGATGATAAAACAACAGAGTAGAAGAGGCTACTATGAAATCAAATATATTTTCATTATCATTGCATGTTTACCGTCATCTGTTTCTGAAGAAAATTGTAGACTGTCAGTTTTACGTTAAAAAGTTTATTTTATCTGATAATGTTCGTTATATTCTCTCACCAAATACCTATAACTCGTGCAATGATTATTTATGGGTGATAGCCCTCGTTTTGACTCGCTGCTATCGATGATAATCATTGCACATGTTATCAATCAATCAATCAATCAAATATGCGAAGAAACAATTCTTATCGACAAAGTCATTGTAGAGGTGCTAAAAGTTAAAACTTAAAACCTAAAGTTAAGTAATAAAAATAGAAAAAACACTAAAAATGCTAAAAACGGTAGTGATACAGGTGTTTTAAAATTTGTATAAGTAAAATGTACAAGCACAAATGTTAACTGGTATGACATTTAAGTAAAATGATACAGAAGTACAACCACATGATGCAAACATATTAAAATTTATACTCAGAATAAGGGGAAAAGCATATTGTAGTGCTGACGAAAAGGTTCACTATTAAAAAATTCTTCCGTATTGTAGAATGGATGGATAAGAAGCAATTCTTTTACAATTTTTTTTTTAATAATCCAAGAGATTCAATTTCCCTTAAATGTATTGGTAACTGGTTATACATTTTTAGACCGTTATAAATGAGAGATTCCTTAACAAGATTGTTTTTAGGGATAGGTAAGGATAATCTCAATCTTTGCGAGGATTGTGTGTTATGGTATGAGGACAGTGCATTATATTTGTGGCGATTCTTGTGTATAAGGCAGGTGGTTTCTAGAATGAAGATAGAAGTAACTGTGAGGATTCTATGATTTTTTAATAGATCTCTGCAAGAATCACGCTTTTTCACTTTACAGAGGGCCCTAATGGCTCTTTTTTGTACAACCTGCTCCATTTTTAGTAGTTGTTTGCTCCCCATAAGGCTATGCCATAGACCAGGTGGGACTCAATAAGGGCAAAGTAAGCTGATTTAGCAGCTGTAAAACCCAATTCATGTGATATTATCCTGATGGCGTAGCAACCTGATGACAATTTTTTGCACAACTTCGTGACATGGTCATTGAATTGTAATTTATTATCAATATTAAGTCCGAGAAATTTAGTGAGAGAAACATTTTCAATGTTATGAGGGCCTAGGCTCAGGGCAGAAAGCTCGCAGCGGAATGTTAATAGGTTTGTTTTAGTAGGGTTGAAAACCAGTAAGTTATCGTCACACCAGGTTTTAATTTGTTCGATGTCTTCTTGAATCTTGTGATGTAATGTTTGTTCATCTTTGACATGCCAAAATATGGTGGTATCGTCGGAAAATAATGTATACTTACCAGATATATTAACTTTTGTGAGATTGTTTATATACAGTAGGAACAGTGTGGGACCGAGTACTGAACGCTGTGGTACGCCACAATGAGTTGGCTCAGTTCGAGAGAGGTGGTTAGTTTTTACCAATTGCGAGCGATTTTCAAGGTATGATTTGAACCATAGCTGGCTGATTCCTCTAAACCCATAGTATTCGAGTTTGCTCAGCAGGATTTTGTGACTCACACAGTCAAATGCCTTGGATAAGTCATAAAACACTGCTGCAGCTGCCTCACCTTCATTAATTTAGTTATAAACTTTATTAAGAAGGGAAAATATTGCATCGTTAGTGTTCTTCTGCCTTTGAAAGCCAAACTGGTTCTCGCTCAAGATTTTATTTCTAAGTATAAATTCCAAAATTCTCTTCTGAACTAATTTTTCAATTACTTTAGTCAAGGTGGGTATGAGAGATATTGGACGATAATTTGACGGGTCTGCAGGGTCGCCTCCTTTATGAAGTGGTTCTATAATTGAAGTTTTTAGAAAATCAGGAAAGACTGATTGATGAGAGTTGCCAGGACCCCCGATAGTATCACTTCTGTCATTAAATGAATTTTAGACTTCACAATTGAACTTGGGTATTTATTTTCATGACTGGTAAAACATTATAAGGTTTTTTTGTCTGAAAATTATCTGACCAAATATCCAGAGTATTGATGAATTTTCATAATATTGACAATAATTGTCAACTTCAACCTAGATCTTGGGAATTATAGCTGACAATTTCCTTCATAAAAAATTTCGGTAATCCGTATTTTGAAAACTTTTTGGTAGCATATAGCAATTTCAGCAATATAAACGAACAATTCAAACAGCATCCATAAATACTCAAATAGACCACAATTACACAGATAACATTTTCCCAACTTTCTGAAATACAAAATCAATATGCATCTACCCACACAGACGTGTAAATTAGTTTCGAACACTGACCACTGGCGAGTGCTAACTAGGTTAACGCATTCCAACTTGGGTGTACTTTCAATAAATGTTATTTCTTTGGGTACAAACTATTCCTTGTCATTTATATCACATGTAAATAGAAGATTGTATGAGTAACGGAATTGCAAAACTACACCAAATACCTTTTGGTTTGAATTTGTTAGGAAAATGCGGTCACTGAACCAAATAATTCGACCCTGACTTTGCCATTGCCCTTTCTGTCGAACAATCATCATATTTTTAGCGGTTAAGAAATATGCAAAACAACTTACCCCTATCTGTTGTGTCCATCATTGAACCAGGAAACTCACGGCCTTCTTGGGGAATCGGAACAAAGGTTTTTCACTCAAAAAGTACAAATAAACTCACAGCCTACTTTCGATACTGTAAACATGGCCGAATACTTGACATATTCTTCAGAAATTTACACCTGCACTGACGAAAATGTCTAACTTACACATCAATAATGATGGCTATATATTTTTGTTAACGTTGACAAATATACATTTTGGTGACACAAATTATACAAATCATTAAATAAACATGTTTCATAAACAATTTTGTGGAGCTTACAACGGTATACAATAGTTCTGGTTCCCTAAACGTCAAATAGGTGGCAGCACCAATCGGAAACGTTTACCTTTCAAATGAAAGTCATAATTTTACGTCGGAAAGTATAATGCCTGTTCGGTTGTCATGCTCACATTGCTCAAATCTGATTTGAGCAATAGTTGGTTGTTTGATTGTTGCAATTAATCAAATAGTGTTCGTTTGACAGAAGCATGGTTTATTTGCTCCATCAATTTTCAAGGAGCAAAAAATCTCTCTCTGAGGTGCGTTCGATTATTAACTCCATTGAGTAGAATTTACTAAATAGCGTTCGAAAATCGTAAAGTTGTGTATATTTTACTATGAGACTGTCGTTCGAAAATACCCGAGTATTCGCTACCGAGTTAACTCTCATAACTCTACAAAATAGCTGGGTTTATTTAACTCCACAAAATTGACATAACTCTGAGAGGCGGAAAATCTCTTTATGCTTTGTCTCACACTCTCACAGATTGAGATTATTTATGTGTATGTGTTTAATACTGTTCACTGATATTAGTTGTAATCTTTGAGGTCTACCAAGTTCATACTGTGTCCTCGAATTCTTAACCTATGAGCTATTTTTAATAAAACTGCTTGTCATTCCCTACCATGAATACTAACATTTAATTTACAATTGCCGAACAAGATTCTAGAAAAGTTATCTCCTATTGTCAACAATATTTTTCTCCGGTTTTCGTATTTTTTTAACAATAACATAACCTATATTTCCGATTTCAGAACCTTCTGTCACTCGGACTTTGTAAACAACTCCAATATATTCCGCACCGTTCGAATATTACATGAATAGTACTCAACTCCAGAGTAAATTTAAGAAACCTTCAAATACTTTACTCTACTCTAGGAGTCTATAATCGAACGCACCTCTGTAGGTTTATGGTTCTTGCTTCCTGTTGGCGCACTTGACCAGAGCAAAAAAATCAAATCAAAATGATCAGAAGGCGGCAATAAAAAAATGGAGGAAGTTATAAGAAATAGTATCAAAATAAGAAATGGAGTTATGATAGCTGCAAATTCGGATTATTATTCAGTTCGAACAGGTGTTAATTTGAATTATAGATGAAAATATAAATAATATAAAAACATTCATAGGTACACACAAATGTTTACAAATAATTAGGTTAGGATTTGTTTAGTGTTCCTTTGAGTTTGAGCAATATGATATTTTTAATAATAATACATTTATTATCCACAGAATATAAAACATAGTTACAATGAGGGAGATTATTACACATTACCTAATTTGTGGATAAATGGCTACAACTGGTTCAGTTGTGGATGAATCCACCCCTGTCCTTCTACCAGTGCCGGTTAACAAGTTGAGTAAATAAATTTGAGTGGCAAAAATTAAATCTTGAGAAAAGAGATGAGAGAACTAGAGAGAGAGGAGATGAGGAAGGGTGAGAGAAAGAAACATTCATACATTTGTAAGATCATTTTTGTATGGACAAAAGATATGTCCTGTATTTCACTTCGAATGATTTGGTAGAAGATGACCGTAAAGGATCTAATCTTTGCAAATTGTTGACACAGACCGCCATGCCATAGGAGAACGATCTTTTGAAAATCATTGTCATGTAGATTATTTTATGGGCCAAACATGCAAAATGTCAAGTTCGACAGTTATACAATTCAACCATTTCATTTCACTAAACTTCCCAGAGATAAGGTGGTATTTTCTTATTCCATGAACCAATCGGGCAAAAGAATTTTAAAGCTTCTGAATTCGTCTAGATTCATCACTGTTTAAGCAGGGGCCATAAACTACATCGCAATGATTGAATGTGATAATACAAGTGAATCACACAAAAAGAAAATTCAACTCACAAGGGAGAAATTTTCAGTATTGGATCATAAAAATCTAATCAGTCACGTTACAATTACGTGATCTCCATGATTTTTTGAGCAGGATGAGCATTTTAAACGATTAGGACTGTATGTCAAACGATTTTGGTACGTTGAGATATTCAGATTTTAGGTTTGTAAACTGATCGTTTAACGGCTACGAACAGTCAAAAACTTTACGAGGATTACGTGAAGTTGATAAATATGTGAATAAAATTATAGTTTAAAAAAACACTTCTGTAGAGCAATATTATGAACTAAAAAGTTAAAAATGATAATAAAGTCTTTGACCAAAAAATGTACTTCAATGTTAAAAAATCGTGGAGTGTTGTTTAAAATAGGGAACATGCATGATTTTATTTTAATTTTTCTTTGCCTCAGTTCGATTCTCAAAAATTACATTCTGTGAAAATAATTCCTCAAATCTCAAAAGTTTGTCGAAATTTTCCAGTTAAAAGGTGCTCACTGGAATAACTTCCCCCAAACACTAGCGCCAATTGTGATTGTTTCAGGAATATTGATAGAAAATATTTCTGACAACCCAAACATAAATTCAACCTCATTCTTAGGGCGGGCTGTAGAACTCGTCCAGTATTGAAACGACCGTTTGGTAGGTAGAGAGGGGGAAAACACGATTCAGGGTTGTTATATGCAGCACAATTGTGCCAAATGCAGCACTATTTGATTCAAGCGAGCACCGAGCACGCACAATTGGAAAATTGGCCAAAAAGAGCACTATTTCATTAAAATGACGTAAGTTATTTTAGGGAAGGAGAATTAAGAACAACAAGAGAAGAAGACTGAAAAGTACCTGTCATATTTGTCAATGACAGGTAGGAGCTAGGGCACAAAACGTGACATATGGCATGGCATAGACCATTATAGAGAGAGATACGTATGGAATTTTGAAATGACATTGACAATAATGACAATTTTATTGACATATATTTAAAATTTGACAATTTTTTTTATTTTTATCGTTCAGTATACTTTTATATTAGTTATATCCGAATATTAAAGACAAGGAGTGATATGTCAGAACAAAACTTTCAAGCAGTGAATTTTGGAAAGAAGCCCATTGGCCATATTCAATTATTCATTGAAATACTTGAAACTACTTCACAAATCCACTATAAGATCATAGATAACTGTATAAAATAGACAGGTAAGTAGCCCAGTGAAATGAAAAATTACGTATCCTCTATAATTTATAAAAACTGGAAAAGGGACATGAGTGGCGACATCTTGTGTCTGTAATTTCAAACAATCAAGTTTGAATAATGCGCATGCGCGGAAGCAGGAGCACAATCGAGCACTATTTTGTGGCCAATTTGAGCACAATTTAAAATGGCTCCGGAACAACTCTGAACACGATTTGCAGTGCTACGGCGAATCTTCACCAATGTCTTGGCATGCAGCGTTTGGAAGGTTAGGTTTGTTTGATTAATGAATAGGTAGTGCAATTATTTATTCAAATTTTCTTATACAAATATATCTATATCCCTCTAGCAGATTTGTCGAAAAATATTTTTTCCGTTCAGAAGTTATAGGAGTGTAAGTTCTCTACTTATCTTGTATCGCCAATACCAAATAATTTGGTACGACTATGGAATTTCTATTACTAGCCATAGTTCGGGCATCTTCGAGAAGAATTGGTTTGTTAGGTAGGGGAAGGCCAAAGTGGTCGTTTCAATACTGGACGAGCTCTAACCAAAGAGAGTAAACGTTAACTGAATAGGAGGTACTAATAAGCTCTAGCCAATCAGAATTTTGTAGCATTAATGTGTCATAGTGACGTACATGGATTACAGCTGGCCCGCGTAATATACAGAGTGGGCCAATATACAATCAAGAGCCTGCAACTCTCAGATATTAGCGTGCAGAGTCCGCCTCTGCCCAGAGAGAATGGTGGTCCAATACGTCACTATGACTCACAAATGATCTTTAATCTCTTTCTATTAGTGTCACTATTTTCTTATGGGGAATATACTCTCCTACTCAGATAACGTTTACTCTCTTTGGGTTGTAATAACACAACTGGTCATCGTATGATAAAGGTTTACTACAGGTTTTCTCTCTTTCTAGATCATGGCAATAAAAAGAGAGAGAACCTGGTCTTAGTTATGAAATTATTGTATTGTCTGTCATCGGTTCTTCATACGTATGCAAAATTTCAAATAATTCGGACGTCTAGAAGTGGGTGAAAATTAATTTCAAAGATTCCGTTACATACATACGGTTGGAGCTAATAAACAACAGTGACGGGGGTTGTTATTACATGAACAGTGACGGGGGTTGTTATTACACTACAGCTATATAGATGGTGCTAAAATGAGATATCCCATGTTTGAGTGAAATGGAACAAATTCAGCGAGAATAGGGCACAGGCATGTGCCCCTTTTCTAAAATATTTTGATTTGCACATAAAAATTACCACCTAGAAAGCTCAGCAACAAACTTGGAAATTGCAAAAATGTTTTTCATAATTCGAAGTTGAAAACGCCAATTTTTTCATCACATTCAAAAACGTACTTGTAGCGCCTCTGGTGGTTGTATACATCGTTACTTCACAGAGTTCAAACTTTCATCTGTGTACTAATATTTTTATTATCATATTTTCAATTGGTAATGAAACATCACAATAAAGGTGAGGTTGAATTTATGTTTTGTTTATAAGAATTAGTATTGTCTATCAATATTCTTGAAACAATCACAATTGGCGCTAGTTTTTGGAGAAAATTTGTGATTTAAGAAATTCTTTTCACAAAATGTAATTTTTGAGGACCGAACTGTAATTTGAATCGCGTATTTCCGCCCTATGTAAAAATGACCTTACAATTTGTATAAACTTGAAACATTTTGACATTTAAAATAATACTTAACCCAACTTTTCAGTTTCTCACAAAATTTTGTTCAGATCGTTAGTTACTAGTTACAGATGATGTGAACTACTTTTCGTGACTCTCTAATTAGATTATCTAATCAGCAGTATTTATGTAGTTGAGCAAAAGCGAGTGGCAATTCTTGCCACAAATGTAACTAATATCAAAAATGGTTTAAAATGTTTATAATAACGAGAAAATGGAAAAGATGTTTATATCTCTTCATACCGCTTTGCATTTTATACCTATTGGGAGCATTCCACCATATATTCGAAATAGACTTTTATGACGATTTCCACTATCCTTATGATGGAGACATAGAACCATTTGTAGAGAAGCTGAAGAACAACATAACACCCGATGTACCACCAACTAATACCTACCACTTCAAATTTTATAATCCATGTTCTGAAAAATGCTCTGGAGTGCAAAACCTGAGATTAGTATACATTATTAAGTCTTCACCAGAAAATTTCGACAGGCGAATTGCTATTCGTAGCACCTGGGGTTATGAGCATAGATTCTCAGATGTAGAAATCAGGACTGTATTTTTGGTAGGACTGAGAGACTCGAATGATCTACAGCAATCACTGAATGATGAATCTCGAAAATTTGCAGACGTTATTCAAGGAAACTTTACTGATTCATATTTCAATAACACTTATAAGACAATGATGGGCTTGCATTGGGCCATGAAATATTGTCCTAATTCCAAATTCTATATGTTTGTTGATGATGATTATTATGTATCAACAAAAAATGTTTTGAGGTTCATTAGGTACCCTACAAATTACCCAAAATATTTGACAGAGCCCATGAGCAACATTCAAATGATATTGAAAAATAGAAGACTGAAGCAACTAAACTTCGAACTTGAAGATAGCGTTAGACTTTATGCTGGATATGCCTTCAAATCATCCCCCCACAGACACTACACGAGTAAATGGTATGTTTCCCTGAACGAATATCCATATCATTTGTGGCCCCCCTACATAACAGCAGGAGCTTATGTTTTATCGAGAGGTGCATTGGTAGACATGTTTTTCAGTAGTTTCTACACCAAACACTTCAGGTTCGACGACATATACCTAGGACTAGTGGCTTACAAGGCCAAAATAGAGCCCTATCACTGTGATGAATTTTATTTTTACAAAAAGAACTATGATAAGTTCAATTTCAAGTATGTTGTGGCAAGTCACGGATATGGTGAACCAAAGGAGCTTATTCACATGTGGACAGAGCAGAAGAGTCTTGGAAATGCTTGAGATTATTCATCCTTTCTATTCTGGAAATTGTTCATATAATGATTTAATAATAAGTTATTAGTATAATTCAAAAAAATGTAATGAAATGGAAAAAATAAATGTAGAATATTCAAAAATATTTTATTATAAAAAAAAACAAATAATTACAGATAATTTACGTATTAGAACAACATTATGTCTATATCACAGTGAGCTCGAGACTCAAAATAATTCATGCAATAAATATCAATACTGTACACTGAAACCTAGTTGTGTTATGTAAGATTTACACCTGTTTCAATTGAATAACTGAATTTGCCATTGAAAAAATATCTGAAAATGTAATTAAAACAAAAGGTAAGAATCCACATATTCATTTTAAAATGAGCTAAAAATGATATAATTAATTAAAAAGATACATTTTAAGATCTCTCTCTGCCTGAATCAATTGAGTATTTTTATTTATACACTTTCAAGTTAAAGTAAAAATTGTATGAAATGTATTAATTATTCCAATGATATCCAATGAACATTTTAGGAAAAATTATTGACCATCTGAATATATAGAAAGATGTATCCATGTAGGTGCTCTCAGTAATTTTTCTTGCAATACAATTGTTTCTGATATGATATTGATATGAGTAAATTAAATGTGGCCACCAAAATATTGAAATAGTAGAAAGTAAATTCAAATAAAAAACTAGGGCCTAAGTTGGGCTGTAAAAATATCTAGGAAACTTCCTCCACTTGTTTATTTTCCTAAAAAGTTCATAGACCTTTAAGACATTTTCCTGTAAACTATATGCAATTTTTTTGAAGTTAGAAGTATTTTCACTTCACTCATGGATTTCTAAGGAGATTTGGTCTTACAATGTTTACAAGTTATAACTTTTGAGATAGCTTAGATAGCCGAGATAGTTTTAGCTTCCTCTTGGTTCCTAATGTTCTTGTTAATAATTAGTATCAGAATTATAAAACTCTCTTACATTTGGCAAACTGATGTTGGAAACAGTGTTTTGACTACAATCTAATCTATTTGTTTCAAGCTGGGCGACCTGTAGAAGAGTTTGGCTGCTCTCCAGTATCTGAAAATAAGATATATTTTTAAAGATCCAACCAGGGTTGTTGAAATTTATCTGAATTTTCCTGGGAATTGCCTGCTGGACGTGAGAACTATTAGTTTTCTCTGCTCTGAAAGGACATATTAGTGATTTTTCAGAATATAATATTTCACTGCCAGTCGCACATAAAACCCAAATTCAAAACAGTGCCGGTTAGAATTTATTTTATACACTTTGTATATAATAGTTTATTGTTTATCATGTATGTAGTATTCAGAAAAGATTGAAGTTTGACAAGTAAAAAGTCATCAAGCAAAACGGAATAATACATTTATTTTCCTAAAAATAACATTATTTTGAAAGAGAGCTCACAGTGCCCTTGATACGGAAAAGGCATATTTCCAATAAGCTTGTTTGGGAGTTGCTCCAGAAATCGAATATATCCATTATGCGATGTTAGATTCTTTCCGAGTGGGGCGATAACCGCCCCTTCCACTGCGACCTCAGATCTATTGTGGCTCGATCCTAATTAAATTAGAGTTCACCTTCAAGTCCCTCTCTTCTGACGAAGTCGATGATGATGCTTGATGATACCTTTTCCAGGTCTTTGGGCTCTAGCTGCCCTTAATCCATATGGTAGAATCTTGTTCGTTCCAGACCCTTGCATGTGCACAGGATGTGCTCTGCTGTGACCGGTCAGTGCCCTGTTATAATCCTCAGGTTTTTCCTATTCAGATCTAACAGGGCTGCTGTTCTTCTTTTCGAAGGATTTGGTATAAATGCCTTCGAGTGGACTTGTCCCACTGTTTCATTCCGGTATTCGCGTTTTTTTCGATGGTCCAGTCTGAAAACACTTTTTTGGTTCTGCTCTTTGCTATCCCGAAGAAGGGCTCTGGTCCTATGAACTTCTTGATAGTGCCTTCTTTTGTTAGAAGGTCGGCTTTTTCATTTCCTTCATAGCCTTTATGTCCAGGGACCCATAGCAGAGTTATTCTGTTGTCCCTGCCTACGCTTTGAAGGACTTTCCCGCAGTTATTTACCTTTATTGTTTTTGTTCAGAATTTCTTGCAGGCAGAGTTTGATTGCATGGACTTCTGATTATGCTATGTAAACAACAACACTCATAAATGTGTTTGATTGATTGCAATTTTTATATTTTAAGTGAATTAATTCATCAGCTGCACATTATGACATGACAGTACTGCATATTGGGTTAAAATAAAGAACTTGGTGAAAATTAATTGTTATATCTATTAGTAAATGGTGATGAGTGTATATCTGACCTTAATGAAAAAAAAAAAGTGTCTCAAGTCCTGGTTGTTAACGAGTAAGCACATAGAGCGAAATGAGATCCAGAGTGAAAGATTAATGAAAATAAAGCAAAGTTTTTGGAATATTAGAGTCATTGTCTTAGTATCAGTTTAAATTACAATTTAATAATTTGAACTACTTAATCAAATCTACGATTTTTTTACTTAGTCCTAAGCATCGTAAGTAATTTCTGAAATTTGTCATTTAAAAAATAAAATTTCGAATAAATGACCTATAAATTATCTAACCTTTAGTTATATTATTTTATATTATTTTTTTGAAGTACTTTATTCAAATAATACAAAAATCATAATACAATTTCAAGTGTGTATCACCTAACAAAAACTATTTGAACAAAAGTTGTTTACCTAATCGGCAAACACAGTGCCGGTTCCAGAACAAAATACAATACATATTAAAACTGACAAAATTTAGATATACAAAATCACTAAAATACATATTAAAAGTACTGAAAATGCTAAAATACATATTAAAACTGATGAATTTAAGGTCAACCAACCGCCCCTTAAACATTCAATCCTTCTTCTTGAACATAAGTTTTTATTTTATATTTATATTGGCTATAGTTAGAACTAGACCTAATAGATTGTGGCAGACTATTGAATGTCGTTATACATCTGTTCAGTGGGCTGTTAAAGCTATGTTTGTTCTAACATTACTTGAATATAATTTTTTTTTGTCTTCTGCATGAGAATGTATATTGTTTACCATCTCTAATTGCAAAGGTCATTTGAAATTTTTATTTATCACTTTGTACAGAAATTTGCTTTGCTCAGTTTTTAATATTTCTGCTATTTGAAGAAGACCAGTTTCTTTGAAAACTACATCTGTTGACGTTCTCTAACTGAAGTTGAATAAAACCTTTACTACCTTATTTTGAATTCTCTGTGTTTTATTCATTAACGTTATCCCACAAGTGCCCCAAACTGGAATTAGGTTGCTAAAAATTGGTAAGAAATAAGCGTTATATTTAAGGTTCAATATCTTATTGTTTAGGTAATCCCTACATCGGTAGAGTGCACCAATCATTGGAACCACTTTTTTTTCTTTATGTTGAACATTCAGTTTATGTTCACATCCATGAATAATCCCAAATATTTTGTTCTATCCACTCTATTTATAATTTAATTTCCTATTTTTATGTGCATATCAATTGGATTCATATTTTTCTGCATAAAGAGCATATAAATAGTTTTTTTCAAATTAATTTGCAGCTTATTTTTTATTAACCATCCTTGGTATTTCTCCAAATCATTGTTCACCCTTATTTCCAGTTCTTAGATCAAAACTTGTGTACACCAGAATGGTATCACCAGCAAAAGTAAAATATTTAGTTTGCAGTTGTGCTTTTTCTAGACTTCTCCCAAGTATATAAGAAGGGGCCCAAGACCGATCCTTGAGGCACTCCATAATTCGTTTGTTCAACCTCACTGCAGCTATTACCTAATTTAACATATTGCTTTCTATTAAGTAGATATGTTGTAAGCAGTGTGAGCAAGTTCCCTCTGATACCCATGTTTTCCACTTTTAACCGACGAAACCAAAAAGGAGGAGGTTCTCTATTCGACGCGTATTTTTTATTTTTTTTTATGTATGATCTCGCACAACTTTTCACAGAGCGGTTCGATTCCGAAGATTCTTTTTTCATTGGATAGGGTGTACTTCGAAGTTGGTCCCATTTCAATTTGAACAACAAAATCCATCCCTAAGGGTAGCAAAATGTTGGTCCGTTAACCGATTCTATCAGGCATAACTTTGTAGTGGGTTTTCTGATTTGGATGATTCTTTTTTTATTATAAAGGGTATACTTCGTAGTTGATTTTATACAATTTGGAATAAAATGATCCAGAAAAATAGGGAATGATTGATTTTTCACTTGTGAACTTTGGCACACATATGTAGTTGACATTGACAGACCCTCCTACATCCGTCAAAATGATAACATTCTATGAAAGGATGGAATTATATACAAAGTGATGAAATCAACTAACCAGAACTTTCAAAATTAATTTATATTATATAACAATAATTAGTTAAAATAGAAAATCATATTATTTAATAGTTAATAGTTGAAGTAAGCTAGGTAAGTAAGTATTTTGGAAGTAATAAAAAATTCAGTAGGTAGTAATCAGTAGATTTCAGCAACAAAAAATTGAAAAATAAAAACTTTTTAACAAAAAATTAAACCGACGAAAAAATCAACTGAAAAACAAAAAATAAAATAAACCTTCTTAGTCTAAATGATAATTGAGCTCCTAAACTAATGTGAGTAACTGATTTTGAGTCGGCGCCAAACAAACTAGCAATTGAATTAGGTAAAGCGTAAAATGATGGCAGCTAGATGCACGGCTGCGTTTTGATTACTTCTTTCAAAGAAATACAATGATATTCGATAATTGTTTGTTTGGCGCCGACTCAAAATTAGTTACTCACATTAGTTTAGGAGCTCAATTATCATTTAGACTAAGAAGGTTTAGTTTATTTTTTGCTTTTCAGTTGATTTTTTCATCGCTTTAATTTTTTGTTAAAAAGTTTTTTATTCAAAAGTATTTTATGATTGACTACATCAATATCTATCGTAGCACTGATGGTCCCACTGTTTTCTTGGAAACTATATTGGTACCTATCAAATTTAACATCAATATCAATAAATGTAATGATGCGTTTTTTAATTATTATTTCAATTAGTTTTAATAGAGATATGAATGTAAATCATGAAACAATAGTAGACCGATTTGTTGAAAATCTAAACAGGATGTTCATAAAATCAGATGTGGAATCATCTGCGACTGAAAGATAAACCTTAGTAGTTCAATGTCCAGCGTGGCTTTAGTAGTTGTTTTCTGTTAGACATTCACAAAAAATAACTTCATTTTAATCGTGGATTTTTCAATTCACAGAAAAATCTTTCTATCAATATTCAATTGAGAATGTTTCCCTTTTCAATAGTAGACCCTATGGAAAAGTGATAATTTTCATGGAAATGGAAAAATAATTCTGCAGAAAATGCTTGGAAGAGTATTGATGTAAAAATGTAGAAAAGTATTGTGTTGTGATTGTCTCTTCAATATATCTCATATTTGATGATAATGATTCAAAATAAAAGTATTTTGAGCAGCAGCTTAGTTGCAAAGCAAGACCTCGAAATTTTGAGACTTGTATGGGTTAAAAAAACACAGGTGCCTTACAAGTGTGATCTGAAACACTACTCGGCTGATGAATCGTGGAGAGTGTGAGGGATTGATATCTAGTTACCAATAATGTATGGTTGGCCACTAATCTCCTCGCGTCCAATAAATGTACCGAAATAATTTGTAATTTCATTTCGGCCACAGACCGGGAGATTCGAACCAGGCAACTCTCCAGAAAAATAATCACCATAACCACTTTAACTATCCAGAAACTGTCTATACAGATTCCTCCATAAATAATGAAGTAAAAAACTGGATTAATGTAATAAATTATTTTGAAGAATACCATAGAGAAGTATATGAAGGACAGTGAATGGGGGAACTCATTGTGATTAACACAAAGCTTGGACTGTGACAATGAGTTGACTCTATCAAAAAAAGTTTATTAATTTGCCCTTTCAGAACATTGAATAGTAGGGTGGTTGCGCCTGTTGTCCGACCAGTGCCGGTTTTCGACTAGTTTCATACAAATCTAATGGAAATAAGAAACTATAAGCCAATATCAGTCATCTAAAATCTTCCCGGTTTTCGATCATCTTTCCCCACCACTTCTCATAATTTTTGAGTTGTTTACGTGACAATTTCATTATTAAATGCTTAAGGGTGCGTAGGCAGTCAGTGAGCAGATTACTGAAAACACGAAATAGTTTAAAATTTGTAGTGAACTGTGACTTCAGAAATAGCAATTAAGTGATAAATTATCATTCAATTACTTCATTTTTTGTGTGGTATGTCAAGTTTAATCTATCCTTCTTCCGAAAAACTATGTTTGAACCATGCTTACATTATTTTTCTATATAAAATGAAGTGGTCGCATATTAGGTATGTGATATATGTGCTTTTCCCTTTCTCGACCACTTGGTCGAGAACCTTTTTCATTTTACTAAATCTAAATACGGTTGAACTCTTCCAACACATGATTAGTAAATTATACTCCTTAAACAGAGTCCAGTTTTCAACCACATTTTTTTCAAATCCTTCTATTTATTTTTCTGCCTTCTTTTTGCAGTGATTAATGGTGGTCGAAAAGTGTCCTCTTTTTCGACCAGTTGATTATATATGGTTTTTCATTGGAATTATGTAGGTAGGTAGGTAGATAATGTTCGATTTAAGCCAATTACTTTTGTTTTTGAAATGCCATCAAAAAAATCAAAACAGATTAACGAAAATAAATCAAAAAATCTCACATTGAAGGGTAAAAAAAAATTAGTTTTTTCGATATAGCGACGATGTTTTACAAAGAGCTCTTATAGAAATTAGAGAGGAAAGGATGAGTATAAATAAAGCGAGTCAACAATTTAACGTCCCTAAAACTACTATTACAGACAGAATTAAGGACAAATCAAACGAAAATAAACGAAAAACTGGACCTAAAGCGTTACTAGGTCGAGAAGTCGGAGAAAAAATTAAACAATGGGTTATAAATAAAGACAAATGTGGTTTCCCATAAAAAAAAAACTTTCAAAATACCCTCTTGAAGATTTGAAAAAAAAAATCTTATACGTTAAAATTTCCCGTTGAAGATCAGATTGAGCAGACATCATTTAAATCTGACCAAGATTATGATAGCTATCATTCAGACTCAGGAACTCTGCAGAGTTCAGACTGAGAACAGAAAAATGAAACCTCTGATCGATGATCAATTACAGCCCAATCCTTGAACAGAATTCCAAAAATCTTGCGATGCAGTATTAAATACCCCAATCTCCCATGTTGACAATCAGATCGAACCAACCCCGAAGGAAACTTCTCTTACGATTCCTCATAAGTCAGATTCACAAACATCGACTTCAGAGTTCAGACTGAAAACAGAAAACCTCTAGCTGAAAACCAACCAAAACAAATATATTTTTTGAAAGACACCTTCTTTTTCCAGACCCAATAAAAAAATCTGTTTGAAATCCAAAAGAAAAATTGCCCAGTGCGATTTCATCACAAGAATGGAAATCATATTATGCTAAGAAAGAAAATGAAAAGAAACCAAATGGAAAAGCCAAAGAAAATAAAGAAATGACGATAAAGAATACGAAGAGAAACACACAACAACCCTGAACATGTAATGTCAGCAAAAAATAACGATAAAATAAAATGTGCTGCTTGCCAAGAGGAACTAAGTGATGTTGAAGATGACGATGAAAAAAATGCGATATCTGCCCCCAATGGTTCCATATGAGGTGAACAGAATTTTATGGGATTTCTTATGAAGAAGCTCAATTGAAAGATTATATTTGTTTCATGCGTTTCTAAGAACACATGAAACATATTTTATTTCTTGTTTTACTGATATATTTTAATTTGTTGTATATTTCCATCTCATATATGAAAATTGCTTTAATTTGTATGTTAAGTTTTTTATGTTTTGAAGGTTTTATTAGAAATAAATTAATGTTTTTTATAAAGTTCCCGTTTAATTAAAAGGTAGGTAATCAGATTAGAAAAGTAGTCTACATCTCTTCCCAAAGATGGTCGAGGAGGGGCCTGTTGTTGACCCTCCAATAAAAAGCATGGTCGACAAACGGATCTGTTCTCGACAGCGCGGTTGGTCGAAAATAGGAATACTAATAATAGGGGAGCCCAAGTGGGGATTTCGGAATTTACTAAAGCGCAACAGATTAATGTACAGGGAGATACCTTGTACCCGGTTAAGTACCTCGACCAAATATGAGCCCCATATATAAGGCCGCCCGTCAAGGATAGAGGATCAGATTAGTAAAAAAAAATTGATCATCAGAAATTCTCGAGCGCGTCAGATTAAGGTAGGGTGAGTTAATTACATGCTAAAAAGTGTATATTCCACTAATCTGACAATTTGAGAGTGACATAAAGAAAGGGGAGGTCTACAAAGTTGTAAAAAAAAACGTCATCTCGACATTCTCGAGCGTAGCTAATTTTTATTTTATTTTGAAGGCAATAATTCAAGGATAACGAAAAATATATAGTTTGACAATTTCCACAAGCCGAAGTAATGAAAATTCGTCGATGAAGTTTAATGCGTGCAGCTGCGTGATGCCTATATTCCCCTCTCCGCATTTCTATTCCTCTCTCATTCTTTCTCTATCTACAACCCAGCATTGTACCGACGAGGGAAAAAGAAACCTTTGCAATTTCTGATGAATTCAGAAATGTTCCAAGAAGCATTTCTGGATTTGGGATCAAAGGAGCATAATGTGCAGGATTCTTTCAACATCATACAGTCTTATACTTGCCACTTGTATGGGTTGAAAAAGTTAGACGATGTCAATCAAGCCAGGATTGTCATCTTCAATAAGACGTACAAGTTACTTCAGCAAGTGTTACGCACAAGATTCATTGCATGCTTGTGGAGTAATGCCCATAATGCAAAAATTATTGATCTTTTACCAACGGACTATGGATGGAAAGTTGTCGACGGAAAGTTCAAAATGATCTGGTTTGCAGGTGATCAATTGCCGAAAGCGTATGAAGATGTAGTCATAACACCTGATATTCTTGAGGATTCTCCAGAATCAGGTATATCTTTTCTCCAATGGTTAAAAAAACACGTTATTCATAAAAAAAAAAATTGTTAAATATTTTAATGATTTTTTGTTACAGATACGCAATCTGAGGATGAAATCGAGCCAGAAGAGGAAGAAGATTCTACTGATGAAGATAATGATTAATTAATCAATTAATTATAAAAAAATTATTTTTTTGAGCATTTTTTTAAATTATTTTCTTATAAATTCTACTTAAAAAACATACACTTTTTTATTTGCATGCTATTTTCTGAGCTTTTCAATTAATTAAGTTCACTTATTCAAAAATTATTTTTTTTTTGTCAGATTAGGCGAATTCCTCTAGATAATCGTCAGATTATGACACAGCACGTCTAGGACATAAAGATGAACCATATATATCTTAATCTGACGCGCTTGAGTATTTCAAAATGGCGAATTTTGTTTGCACATTATAATAATGGCCGCGAGTTTGCGTCACATCAAAATCGTCAGATTATTGAATGAAAGTTTTTTTTTAGGCTCACTTAACACCCCCTTATAAAATCTGACGCCCTCGATTATTATTATTTTTTTTTTCATTTTTAACCCTTACGTACGACCACCCGCATCATGCAAACGATCAGATTAACATACGAACATTATTAAAAATACGTAGGACATTGGTGCTATCAATATCTGACGCGCTCGAGTATGTCCATGCAACAGTATTTTTTTACATATTTGAAAATCTATAGCCGCTCCCCCCACCGATGAAAAGGTATACATTATATAACATTTTTTTCTTCTTATCTTCTAAGTTTTGCAACCCAATAGGTCTCTATGACGCTCGAGTAAATCCCCATTTAGCATGGTGGGCTCCCCTACTATAATGGTCGAGTAGAAGTAGCAAGTGGTCGAAAACCAGTAAAAAATTACTTTTCTACATGTTTTTATTCTATAAAATTTTCTGGTGATAAAAATATAATTATTCTTCTACCACGCCATTAAAAAATACCTATTGATTGGTTTTGTAACAAACTAACTTCGAAAGAAAATAGTTCACTGTAATTTATTGGCATTTGAATTTCGAATATCACTTAAATGGTCGAAAACCTGCGCAGTCACCCTAATACATTTTATTTAGTGTTCATATAGAAAATTTAGACAGTGTTCTATCCATACCTGAAAATTTATAAATATACTTTCTGTTATGAACTTTCTATCTATTTTGGAAGATTTAATTCAAATTCTCTATTTAAAATTAACTACTCATTTCAGTTCTGATATATTCTGAATTTAAAAAATCTTTATACTTTTTTCTAAAACTGGTAATTTGACCAAGCCATTAAATTTTCCTTCTAGATAATTTTCAACAGAGCAGTTATCAGTTTGTTTATGGAACCACTGAAATTCTTAGGATATAATAGAGACATTGGGAGAATATCTAGTTTATGAAGTATCTAGGCCATTGTCTAATTTTTATGATGAAAAACCAAGTCACTAAACATTTTCATATACCTTTCTGAAACCATTTTCTGTGTCCTTTATGGTTTTTTCATATTGTTCATATATATCCTTGTGATGGTTCAAATTTTTGTCCAACAGCCTTAGTTTCTCTTGTAATGCCTTCACATTTTTTTCTAACACAACTCTTTCAGCTTCTTCCCGATATATAACATCTACTATTTCATTTCTCTTACACTTCAAATCTTCTAAACCTGAAAAAAAAGAAGTAAATTCCGATCACAACAAAAAAAAACAGGTACAATACATTTTACTAGTTCTTGATTATATGTCTGCAAGGCTGCACCATGTTCACTCATTTTCATTTTCATTGGAACTCGATACGGGAATGAATATGGAAATAAATACTATAAACTCATAAGAAACATTCAAACCGAATAAAAAAAAACAAAAAACCGGACACTTTTCCTTTTTTAATGCAGTGGTTAAACATTTTCGTACTAAAATGTCTTCGTAAAAAATACTAGATTTATAGTAAAAAGTACTAGATAGATAACCTTGATCATTGATCGTATTCCTCATACTGGGGTAACTTTGGTTTTATCTGAGGATTTATAGAGCTACAAAGTATGTATATATATATATATATATATATATATATATATATATATATATATATATATATATATATATATATATATATATATATATATATATATATATATATATGTAACAATTGAGTATTGGGGTGTGCAGAAAAAGAAAAAGTGTACTCTTTAAAGTTTGTCCAAGCTTTCGGAATGTTTTATTTCCATCTTCAGGGATACTACAATGAAGAATTGAACAATAAGTGTGTCATTCGGACCTTAGAGGTACTAATAACTTACAGCTTTGTTGAGATTAGTTTCTATGTTGTTTATGAATATTCTTCACGTAAAGTACGATGAAATCTAAGTTCTGAATTGAAGTTGGAAACACATGTTTCAATTGTCAACTAATTATACACATTAAAATTTATTGAAACGTTACTGATTAAAATATTAAAATATAAAGTACCAGCACATGTGTGTCTTGAAAAGACAGAGTACCTACATTTTTTCTTTTGCTGCACACCCCAATACTCAATTGTTACACCTAACTAGTCAGCAACGACTACCCTTTCACTATCCCAATCCCAAACTCAAACCCCCACATACAAAGCAATTGATGTGAAACGTACCATCATCCCCAAATTTGCAAGGAAAAGTCAGCAATGCCTGCAATCGTTCTATGGTGAGACAACGGACGTTTGACTTGGAACCCCTACAAACCGCACATCTTGATATGCTGTTGAAGCAATCGACAATCGATGCAGAAGCAGTGGCCTTGTGTGCATTGCCGGATAGGCGGCGTTGGCCTTCCCCCACCTAACAACCAATTTTTATCGAAGATACCCGAACCATTGTCTAACTATGGCTATTGATAGAAATTCCATAGGCGTACCAAATTATTTGGTATAGGCGATTCACGAGACGTAGAGAACTTACACTCCTATAACTTTCCTAACACTCCTAATTCTTTTTCCGCTACTGAATAGTACTTAACACTGGGCATTTTGGCAAGGTAACGAGTAAACTATTGCAAAGTTGACTAAATAACTGCACTACCTATTTATTAATTAAACAAACCTAACCTTTCAAACGCTGCATGCCAAGACACTGGTGAAGATTCGCCGTAGCACAGCAAATCGTGTCCACTCGTGTTTTCCCCCTCTCTACCTACCAAAAGGTCGTTTCGTCGTTTCAATACTGGATGAGCTCTAAAACATATTGGGCATTCAAATTCTGCGACTAACTTTTCTTCCATGGATACTTCGGATTTGCTAGAAAATAAAGCTTCATAAGAATTACGATACATATTATAATAATAATAATAAGACGTTTATGTAGAAGGTGAAGTACATTACACTGCAAGAGTGCTATATAAATACATTACACTGCAGGAGTGGTATAGATTTAAAAAATTAAAAATAAACGTAGTTAGGTCACGAAAGCATAGCTTGTGTGAGCCTGTAGTACTATGGTAGTTGTAATGTTGATAAAAAGATTAATATATGATATGATATAGTGAGGTAAAAACATGTGTGGTAAAAACATTTGGTTTTTCAATTGGCAATGCAACATTGTATGAAACTGCAGGATTTTCCAAAAGCATTTTTTCTGTCTACGGGTAGAAATCGTCACGTAAGAATAAAGCGTTATGCCCCCTCCTTCCATCCTTAACTTACCAATGTAGCTTAATACTATCAGGAAATGTCCATTTTTGTTTCTTCTATATTTCTATTCAAAGTGTGTTTAGATAATTATATCCTTTTTCAAACATAATTTTTTGTTTTTTTCATATTAAAGTTGGACTAATATGGTTTATATTGGATATGTGCCACGTTAATTCGATATAATATAACGAATAGTAACCGATATACACACAAAATTTCATGAGAATCGGTCGAGCCATTTCGGAGGAGTTTAATTACAGACACCATTTCACGAGAATTTTATATATTAGATATAATTTGGTGAACGCAGCAACTTATCCGGGCGAACTAATTAGTTTGCCCTTTCTACACTTGTATAGATTTTCCTGATTATATTTTCATTTTCAGACTGTGGAAGGTTACCCAAAAAACATGTCAAGAAATTAGTTTGCCCTTTCTACACTTGTATAGATTTTCCTGATTATATTTTCATTTTCAGACTGTGGAAGGTTACCCAAAAAACATGTCAAGAAATACGTAAAAGTGGTTAAATACTAAAATATTCTGGAAATTTACGGCTGCTGAAAAAACTTGAAAATTATGGTGTTAGAGATATTGCACTCAATCTGATGCGGAATTATTGGTCACAGAGCTCGCGAATTGTTGAAATTAAGTGAACCTAGTAATAAAAAAAGGCCTTCCACAAGGAACAGTCCAATATTGTTCCTTGTCTTTATCAACAGTACTGTTTCTACAACAAATTTCAAAGGGACTTCAGTCTCATATGCTAATGGTACAGCAATTATATATATATATATATATATATATATATATATATATATATATATATATATATATATGGGAAATACGGGACAGCACTTACAGATTGACTCAGAAAAAGACCTGAAAAATTCACAAATCTGGCTGAACCACAATCTTTTGAGCCTCAATGTAAAAAACTAAATTCATTTCATTTTTGATCTATAAAACCGAACAACCTCTTCACAATTCTCTTAAAATACATGTATGTTTTAACATTAATACATGCCAGTGCCTTCATATAGGAAAAACATCGAATATTAAATATCTCGGCATTATACTCAATCAGCATTTAAGGTGGAACGACCATATAACACATTTTATCACTAGGTTAAGAAAACTCATTCACAATTTCTACAACATTAGAGATATCCTGGATAGGAAAAATATTATGATATTATATACCTCATTGGCTGAATCTGTTATCAGATACTGTATTACAAATGGGGAGAATTGTTCAATAACAAGATCATAAAACTTCAATCCATGCAAAACACATTACTCAAACTATAATCAAAATTTTCATTTTCTCTGTTTAAAATGTTATTCAAATCATCAACAAAATAACCAATATCTGTAGCTGGTGATCTATATATATATATATATATATATATATATAAATATATATATATATATATATATATATATATATATATATATATATAATTATATACAGGGTGAGTCAACAGGATTCCCGTGATTTGTTGAAAATATAAACAGGATGTTCATAAAATCAGATGTGGAATCATCTGCGACTGGAAGATAAACTTTAGTCACTATCTTCCATCGTCAAGATAACCTCTTGTGGAGTATTCATGTTGAAAAGGGAAACATTCTCAATTGAATATTGATAGAAATATTTTTCTGTGAATTGAAAAATCCACGATTAAATGAAGTTATTTTTGTGAATGTCAACAGAAAACAACTACTTCCCGGCTAAAGCCACGCTGGACATTAAACTACATCTGATAGATATTCTGAAAAGCCTAACTCAAAGAAAATCTGAAATTGAAAATTTGCATTTTCACTCAGATAGTTATTTGATTTTCCATTCCAGTCTTAATTGAGAACTCATAAAGATGAATGAGGCAAAGAAGAATGTTTTCCAAAGGGTACTCACCAGAAATCATTCGTAACATTGACCAGGACAGACATCGCATTCACTAGGTCTTCAATACATTTTTGTCGACGAAAATCTATTTCACGCTTCCACGATCATCAGGAAGACCGGAGGAAATGGGAAACACATTTTCAAGAAGCAATCTCACTTCGCAAAGATGGAAAAAGTTAGAATCATTTCTTTTGGAGAGACACTTTGAAATTAGTGTTTTCTGACATTAAAACCTGTCATGATTCCACATCTGATTTTATGAACATCCTGTTTATATTTTCAACAAATCAATGTATCATACCCCATGACAGGTTTTAATGTCAGAAAACACTAATTTCAAAGTGTCTCTCCAAAAGAAATGATTCTAACTTTTTCCATCTTTGCGAAGTGAGATTGCTTCTTGAAAATGTGTTTCCCATTTCTTCCGGTCTTCCTGATGATCGTGGAAGCGTGAAATAGATTTTCGTCGACAAAAATGTATTGAAGACCTAGTGAATGCGATGTCTGTCCTGCGTCAATGTTACGAATGATTTCTGGTGAGTACTCCCTTTTGGAAAACATTCTTCTTTGCCTCATTCATCTTTATGAGTTTTCAAAAAACTTCATTTTAATCGTGGATTTCAGATATTTCTTTTGAGTTAGGGCCTTTTCAGAATATCTATCAGATGTAGTTCAATGTCCAGCGTGGCTTTAGCCGGGGAAGTAGTTGTTTTCTGTTAGACATTCACAAAAAATAACTTCATTTTAATCGTGGATTTTTCAATTCACAGAAAAATCTTTCTATCAATATTCAATTGAGAATGTTTCCCTTTTCAACAAGGATTCCCGTGGTTCATTGCTCCTTAATGTATCACTATTTCGATTTCTTATATTTTTTTTGTCAAAGGGACCACTAAGACCACCTCCTAAAATTATTTTCATTCATACAGGGTGCATCATTGATACGTGGCTAACCAAAGTTGTTCTTTTTCAAATGAAACACTCGGTATATTTTCATATCTTCCGATCGGCTGTTCCATTGGCTGCTCAACGATTTTTCCAATTTTGAATTCCGTTGCGGCGTTGCCGAGTTATTAAAAAGAAATCTATTTTGTAGACTTCTCTTCGAAAAATTACCTATTTCACATTTTGAAATATTTAGTAAAGATAATTGGGGAATCGTTGGTCGATATGATGATGTTCATTGAGATTACCAAGAATTTGAAATAAATTGTACAGGATGTTCGAACAACAACACAAACTTAGCCATTTTCAAACATCGGTATTTTGATTTTTTCAAATGGAACACTCTGTATATTTTCATTTAAATCAACTCCTTTTTAATGACTCTACACTTTTCATCCCCGACGTCATGTACCTTAAACAACCTGTGTCCGAGATATCCTGGTTTAAAGGAATTGTTCAATATCAAATCAACAATTCTATAGATTTTTTTATCTACATGTTTGTTCTTAGAAAATACTGATACTGAATGATGTTTCAATTATTTCTTTTCATCTTCAAAAGCATTCTTGGCAACTCATGAATAACTATCATAGCAAAAGAAATTTTTAAATGTAACTATTTTTTCTAGTTTAGTTATCCATGACTACCGCTGAAAAAATTACTATCGGAATTTGTAAATAGAGGTAACTGTCAAACTACAATCCAGTTGTGTTAAAAATTATTGTAGCATTATGAATTATCGTTTAGAGGACATGGTTTTAAAATGGTGTATGCTTTGGAAGAAAGGGATGGCAATTGCTTACTGGCATCTAGATTATACGAACAAAAGTTTCCTGAGAGAAGATATTCAGACCAGCGAGCATTTCGAGACCTCAAAACAAGATTTGAGGAAACCGGGAAAGTATTTTACAAAAAGTTTGAACGTGCTTGTCCTGTAACGAATGAAAATTGCATTGCATATTACCGAGAATCCCCATGTGAGTACACGTATTTTGAGTAGGGAGTTGGGAATATCTCAAAGTAGTGTTTCTCGGATGGTGAGAAAATGTAATTACCATCCATATCATATGCAGTTAATGCAAGAGCTGACTGAAAGATATTTTCCAAAGCGAATGCGGTTTTGCCAATGGGGTGTAGATAAATTCAAGCAAGAACCTGATTTTTTTGAGTATGTTCTATTTTTGGACGAAGCCACGTTTCACAACAATGGCCATGTGAATCGGCATAATATGCACTATTATGCCACCGAAAATCCTCATTTTGTTAGATATTTCAATCACCAACAACGTTGGTCACTGAATGTTTGGGGAGGTATCATTGGACGGCGTGTAATTGGGCCTTTTTTTTTCAACGGACATCTCAATGGAAGCAAATATCTAAGATTTCTGCGAAGTCAGTTATCAAATTTATTAGATGATATTCCATTGGCAATAAGGCAGAGAATGTGGCTACAACAAGATGGCGCGCCTGCACGTTACCACACTGATGTGCGGGAATACATTGATAATGAATTCCGTGAAAAATGGATAGGTAGAGGAGGGCCAGTTCAGTGGCCTCCAAGGTCACCGGACCTTACAAAAATGGATTTTTTTCTATGGGGATACATTAAATGGGTTGTCTATCAAACTCCGCCTACAACTCCTGAAAATATGAAAGCAAGAATTCGTACTGCTTTCAGGGAAATTTCAGAGGACATGCTGGCACATGTGGATACTAATTTTCGAAACAGATTGAGAGTGTGTATTGGTGAAAATGGCAGGCACATTGAACATTTGCTGCATTAATTATGATTTTCTGTTAGATTCGAATAAATATGATTTTTATGCAAAGTTTAATTCCAAATATGATACCAAAGGCGAACATTGTCAATATTTTCTGTGGAAAAATATCCATCTTTTGGATGTAGAATATCTCGGAAATGAGTTGTTTTAGGTACACGACATGGAGAATGAAAAGTGTAGAGTTATTGAAAAGGACTTTAATGAAAATATATAGGGTGTTCCATTTGAAAAAATCAAAATACCGATGTTTGAAAATGGCTAAGTTTGTGTTGTTGTATCGAACATCCTGTACAATGTATTCCAAATTCTTGGTATTCTCAATGAACATCATCATATCGACCAACGATTCCCCAATTATCTTTACTAAATATTTCAAAATGTAAAATAGGTAATTTTTCGAAAAGAAGTCTACAAAATAGATTTCTTTTGAATAACTCGGCAACGCCGCAACAAAATTCGAAATTGAAAAAATCATTGAGCAGCCAATGGAACAGCCGATCGGAATATATGAAAATATACCGGGTGTTTCATTTGAAAAAGAACAACTTTGGTTAGCCACGCATCAATGATGCACCCTGTATGAATGAAAATAATTTTAGAAGGTGGTCTTAGATGGTCCCTTTGACAAAAAAAATATAAGAAATCGAAATAGTGATACATTAAGGAGCAATGAACCACGGGAATCCTGTTGACTCACCCTATATATATATATATATATATATATATATATATATATATATATATATATATATATATATATAGGGTGTCCCACACTCGATGGCCTATTAGACGTTTCTGGAGAACGGGACACCGGATAATTTTGAAAATTCGGGTTTTTGGATAATTAGTTCTGTTCTACCGATCTAAAATACTTTCAGCGCTGCGGCGTTGCCGCTTATATTGAAAAGTAGCAACAACTTTGGTATTTTAAATGAGACACCCTGCATATTATTGCATTTTTTGCTTTGCTATTGCTTTACGATCATTTTTGTATGATACTTCTATATACCTCAAGCGGTTTTTGAGAAATTCATTGATTTCCTTATTTTTTTGTGCAAAACAGCTTCAATTAAATGTTTATCACCGCAGTATTTGGACTCGAACAAAGCTGAAATTTTGGGTGTAGTTTACCAATGTTCTGCGCATTTGTTATGTTTAAGGGAATTCGTTCTCCATTATACAGGGTCGTTCAAAATTTGTGATTTTTTCGATAGATACAAAAATGGTGAAAAGTACATTTTTTTAAATGGAGCACAGTGTATATTATCATATATCCTGAAAGACAATTAAAGTTCCTTTCTAATGATGTATCATGTTCCTATACCTAAATAGTCTGGTTTCCGAAATAAAAGCAAGTTTCTATAAAAAATTTAAATATCTGCATTTGAATATGTATTATTATCCATTTTGACAGAAACACCATGAAAATCACTGCTTCAAACTAAAAGTTTGTTTTGCTCTTTTCTGGTCACGGCACACTGCTATAATTTTCAATTCCCAGTCTAACGAATCGAAACAGGTAATTTTTACCGATTGAAATGATTTGATTGAAAAATCAAATCAATCTGAAATGCTTCGCTTCAAAATGTTCATACTTTTGAACTGAAACTTCTAAATGTGTTTATTTATTTGTGATTGTAAGAATTTTGTGTTCAAATGAGCCCGCGTAATTTCAGGTTGTTTTGTGAAGAGTTGTATTCCTGTATCGACGGCAACCCGTAATGGCTTGACGGACCATCGGTTGCCCAGTATAATAATGTTTTGGATTTGTAATACGCTGAGGGATTTTGGGAAACGTTTGTTTTTACGCGGTAGGTCTGATAAAAAACTATCATCGTTCAGTTTTTATTTATTTCGGAGGTAGAGGCGGGTTTTTTTTTTACGAATAGCTGAACAGGTTGTGCACCATTCCACGTTCTGCAGCAAACTAATTGAACCATTGTGGTTGATTTTGACCAATAATTATACATACATATGAATATTATTGTTGAATAATTTATAGTGGTCGCCTGGTCAATTAATAGTTGGTGGTTTTCTTGCTCATCGTATAACTAACTTGATATTTCCTTGGGAACTGTATCACGTGAGTATTTTTTTACACTATATCCTAAAGTATAAATTGATAGTTGTAGATACGAACATACTCAGTTTCCATCACATCGAAAGATCTTGAATAAAGTCCAAAAGTGCAGCAGAACCCGCAGTTTTCTTTATCAGAAAAAACTTTGAGACCTGAGGTTTCATCGCACTTTTGAAGATACAGTACTTGAACTTGAATTTTTCTCTAACTCTCAGATGCAATTCAGTTTTGGCATATATTAATATCTGAGGAAATTTTGGAAATAGATATGAGTCAAACTCGAAAAAAAAGTCGGATTAGGGAGTAAAAACTGATTTTCCTTAGATATTTTTTAAATTAATATTTGCTAAAAGTGAATTGCATTATCTGAGAGTTAGAAAAAAACAAAAGTATGAACATTTTTAAGCGAATCATTACAGATTGATTTGATTTCTTAATCAGATCATTGCAATTGGGTAATATTACCTATTTCGAGTTGTTATACTGGAAAATGGAAATGTTAGTAGTAGAAAAGAGCAAGACAATCATCTTTTAGTTTGACAAGCAGTGATTTTCATGGTGTTTCTGTCAAAATGGATAATAATACATATTCAAATGCAGATATTTTGAATTTTTATAGAAAATTGCTTTTATTTCGGAAACCTGACTATTTAGGTAAAGGAACATGATACATCATTTGGAAGGAACTTTAATTGTCTTCCAGGATATTTGATAATATACAGGATGTTCCATTTAAAAAAATGTACTTTTCACCATTTTTGTATGTATCGGAAAAATCACAAATTTTGAACGACCCTGTATAATGAAGAACGAATTCCCTTAAACATAACTAATGCACAGAATATTGGTAAACTACACCCAAATTTTCAATATTGAGCATTAAAAACTGTATCTTGACACAAATTTTCATAACTTTAGTTTCATTTCCAAGGCACTCTATGGTTTTTTTCTTTGTCAAAAACGGCAAAAGTATATTAGGCAAGTTTTGTTTTCAAATTTGACTACACCACTGAATTTGTAGTCGTCATAAATGAAAACCATCAAAATTTCATAAAAAAATATTGGTTAACAACGAAGTTACAATAACTTTAATTTTGGAAACAAAGTATATGATTATAATTTTTATTTAGATTATAGACATATTTGAAATCTGGAAACACTGCCGATACAAAGTAGAACACCAGTGAATTTGTATAGCGAAAATCCGAAGTCAATGCTCATTCCGTTTTGTGGTGTACTAAATCACAGCCTACTATTGATTTAGTACAATACCTATGCCTAATGTATTAGTTCAGCTTTCCTCAAATTATTGATACCTTCTCTAAAAGCTTGTTTTAGTTGAGTTTTGCAGAATTTAAAAGGAACATTTTTTGTCCTGCTTTCTGTTTTATTATTGAATAAATAATTTTGATACTTTGAAACTTCATTTCGTTTTTATCGGCTATGGCACACTGCATAACTTGAAAATGAATTTTTAATTTTCTGTTATTTTCGAATACACTTATAACCTAAACATAAATAAATGATTTTAAGGAAATATAATTTACAAATCTAGTGGCGTAGTCAGTTTTTTATTACAAAATCGCTTCTACCACAAATCGCTCACATTACCATACTTTCAGGAGTTATAACTGTAGAACGGAATGAGCTATTGACTTCGGATTTTCGCTGTACAAATTCACTGGTGTTCTACTTTGTATCGGCAGTGTTGCCAGATTTTAAATATGTCTATAATCTAAATAAAAATTATAATCAAATACTTTGTTTCCAAAATTGAAGTTGTTGTAACTTCGTTGTTAACCAATTTTTTTTAATGAAATTTTGATGGTTTTCATTTATAACGACTACCAGTGGTGTAGTCAAATTTGAAAACAAAAATGGCCTAATAAACTTTTGCCGTTTTTGACAAAGAAAAAAAACCATCGAGTGCCTTGGAAATGAAACTAAAGTTATGAAAATTTGTGTCAAGATACAGTTTTTGATGCTCAATATTCCAAAAATTTTTGAGAATGACTGAAAAATGAGTATTTTACAGGGGTGGTTCCATTTTAAATGGGTCACACTGTATATATATATATATATATATATATATACCATTAATTATGAAAATTGAGTCATGTACGTTCATTTTGAATTTTAGAAGGAAACTATCGTTTAGTTCAATTGCGGTATAAGAGTCGTACATTTCCGATTTCACAAACATTATGACTCCGTCGTTTTGGTTCAACTGTCCGAAATTATAAAGTATTTTGTAACCGGAGATTTGTAGATTTTGATATCATGAACAATGCGTGTTTCAGTAAGGACTATACAATCAAAGGACCCATTTAGCGAATTTAAGAGGATCGAGAATTTATCGAAATTGATGTGTATAATTTTTAAATATTCATGTCGATTGTTGATTTCTAAAACTTTCTTCACTTCTTCTTCAGTTTCCAAAGAGAACGAATCTAGTTTGGTTATAACGAAGTCCATTTTGAGTTTTATTAACTCACTTAGAAACTGGGAAAATGATTAGCACATAAATTACCTGAGAAAATTGACCTGATCTAGGGATGTATGAGCTATAAATGTGGTTTGGATTGATGTGCACTTATTAATTAAAAATAAAACTGCAAGAAAGTGGTAGTTACTTTGATGTTGAATTATGTCTTGTGTTTGGTCGTTCGGTGTTTTTTATATATATTAGGGTGCTTCATTTTTGGGCACATTTTTTTTCTTCAAGTCCCGATTTGAAAATCTTGTAATTTATAGAAAAACAAAATTTTTGAGCATATTGCGAACCCTTAATTCAAATTTTAACCCCCTGCTAGAGAATTTTTAATTTTATCCATCAAAATAACATTAAACAATGATTTTTATACGTTTTTCCTTCCGCTCACCCAGAAAAAAATTTTTTTTGGGAATTTTGACTCATTCTTGTTATAGGTATAATTTCCTACAAAAAAGCCCATTGCGTCGAGTTTGTAACTCCAACGGGTTCGACGAAAAATGTCATTCAAGCTGAATTTTCATAAAAATAGCAGTAAATCGCGTTTATTTGCTAAAATTGAAGATAGAAAGAAAATGTGGTAGTAATAGCTGTAAATTACTGATTTAAAACATTTTTGCCGCCATAAAATTTCAAAAAATACATACAAACAAATTTTTCATTCAATTTTTTAACTTGGATTTCATAAATTAGTTTTATTGAAAAAAAATTGAAATTTCCGTTAATTTTAAGTTTTAAGTGGTTTTAACAGCTAAACTATGAGAGCTACGAAAAAATATCTTAAAGCAAAATTGTAGGGCATAAACCCCCCTACATTTTCTTTCTATCTTCAATAGTTTAGCAAATAAACGCGATTTACTGCTAATTTTATGGAAATTCAGCTTAAATGACATTTTTTGTCGAACCCGTTGGAGTTACAAACTCGACGCAATGGGCTTTTTGTAGGAAATTATACCTATAACAAGAATCCATGAATCAAAATTCCCAACATTTTTTTTTCTGGGTGAGCGGAAGGAAAAACGGATAAAAAATCATTTTTTCATGTTATTTTAATGGATAAAATTCAAAATTCTCTAGCAGTGGGTTAAAATTCGAATTAAGGGTTCGCAATATGCTCAAAAATTTCGTTTTTCTATAAACGACAAGATTTTCAGGCGGGACTTGAAGAAAAAAAATGTTGCCCAAAAATTAAGCACCCTAATATATACAGGGCTATTCAAATTCGTTTCTGTACATGGGGATCTCGTAAACGATAAGAGATAGAGTGTCGGTTAAATTGTGGCAAAGTTGCGTATTTTAGAGACCTATTCAATGATGTGAAAAAATCGAATTTAGCTCTTTTGGTTCTGGAGATATACAGGAAAAACCAAAAAATCCCAAATTATTTTTTTGCCTGTATCTTCTTTATTCGCAGACATATTGAAAATCTGTCCACATTCTATTGGCACTTGATGTGAGCTATCAGAATATGTTCATGAATCTTTTATACAGGGTGTCATCTGACTTGGGCCACCCCCATCTTTGAATTTTTAAATACGGACCTGTATTTTTTGTTGTAGTTTTTGGATCGTCGACGTTCACTTCATACTGAGAAATTAAATTAAATTTTATATTTCGGAAGTTTCGGTAATATTTTATTATAATTGGGTGAATTATTCCCTTTTAAATTACGGCCCTGGAAATTAGTTGACTGAGTTAAATAAAAACACAATAGCAACTTTCACGTCTCCTCATGTACCATAGTGTTTTAGAGAGTATTTTTTCATTTTTAGGTACCAATTCATATTTCTTCACATTTTCAATGCTCTTTGAGCGTTTTCTACAATGAACTTCGAATAGCAAAACTTTTATGATTATCGAAACAAAAATAATTTAATAAAAATTGAAATGAAGTAATTTATATACACAAAAAAATTAATGGCGCAATAAATGTTCGAATTGGAGTTCTTCCATTTCGAGACATTTTTGAACTCGTTTTTTCATATTATTTATTGCCCTTAATACACTTCTTTGCTGCATTGTTGCGAAAGCATTCAAAATCCTCAATCTCAAGTCTTCCACATTTTCTTGCACCATAAGTGATTCTTGGAGATAGAAAGATCATAACACCACATTTTCGCTAGTTACTATAATACTTACCTATAAGTTGCTAATGTCTTTAGTTACCATGTTTAATACCGATGAAATCTCAGTAGACTATGAGAACAATTGTCGATAATATTTTGACATTTGTCATATTTGTTGTATATCTTTGAGTTTATTGGTGTAAAAATGATGTTTTCCGCTGAAGAAAAACGGGACATGGTGAAAATTTATTATGAAAACCATAGAAACAGTTATGCTACAGCCCAACGGTATATGGAAATTTATCCTGAAAGGCGTCAACCGCATGAAACTTTGTTCCAGAAATTAGACAAAAACCTCAGCGAATTTGGATCATTCAATAAGCCTCGCAAAAGTTATGGTAACAGAACTCCAGCCGAAATAGAGGAAAGTATTGTTGAAAAAGTAAGTTTTTTAAATTTTAATAAACTCTCAGTAATATCACTGAATTTTAGATTAATGAAAATTCATCGAAATCATCGGTACAAATTGCAGATGAATTGAATTTGCCACAAACGACAGTTTGGCGCACTCTCAGGAAGCATAATTTTAAATGTTACAAAATTAAAACGGTTCATAAATTACATCCAGGAGATCCCGAAAGAAGAACAAATTTCTGCAACTGGTTGCGTAGACAAATCGTAAGAGATGGGAATTTTTTGAATAACATCATTTGGACCGATGAGAGTCGTTTCACAAACTGCGGTGTATTCAATAGGAATAATGAACATGTCTGGTCTCAGACCAATGAAAATAATTTCAGAGAAGTTCGCCCTCAAGTGCGATTTGGATTTAATGTATGGGCAGGAATTTTTGATAATAAAATTCTTGGGCCATATATTTTCCAGGAGACATTGAATGGCGAACGTTATTTGCGATTCTTAAGGACCACCTTCACTGAATACCTCGAAGATATTCCAATAGGTAGGTTGAATGGAATCTGGTTTCAACATGATGGAGCTCGTCCTCATTGTACAAGAGAGGTTAATCAGTTTCTGAATACCACATTCAACAACAGATGGATAGCAAATAATGGGCCAATAAGATGGCCTGCAAGATCACCAGATCTTACTATTTTGGACTATTTTCTATGGGGGACATTGAAAAATAGGATTTACGCTGGCGGAGAGATAGAAAATAAGATGAAATGGAAGGACTCCAATTCGAACATTTATTGCGCCATTAATTTTTTGTTTTAAAAAAAAGGAAGGCTCCAATTCGAACATTTATTGCGCCATTAATTTTTTGTATATAAATTACTATATTTCAATTTTCATTACAATTATAGTGTTCGTTTCGGATGTAATTATTGCTATCATTTCTTTTTCAGCTTGACAAAATACATATGTATAATCTATTTTTGTTGTAGATATGTTTCAGATAATCATAAAAGGTTTTGCTATTCGAAGTTCATTGTAGAAAACGCTCAAAGAGCATTTGAAATGTGAAGAAATATGAATTGGTACCTAAAAATGAAAAAAATACCCTCGAAAAACACTATGGTACATGGGGAGACGTGAAAGTTGCTATTGTGTTTTATTTAACTCAGTCAACCAATTTCCAGGGCCGTAATTTAAAAGGGAATAATTCACCGAATTATAATAAAATATTACCGAAACTTCCCGAAATATAAAATTAAATTAAATTTCTCAGTATGAAGTGAACGTCGACGATGCAAAAACTACAACAAAAAATACAGGTCCGTATTTAAAAATTCAAAAGGGGTGGCCCAAGTCAGATGACACCCTGTATAAAAGATTCATGAACATATTCTGATAGCCCACATCAAGTGCCAATAGCAAAATGTGGACAGATTTTCAATATGCCTGCGAATAAAGAAGATACAGGCAAAAAAATAATTTGGGATTTTTTGGTTTTTCCTGTATATCTCCAGAACCAAAAGAGCTAAATTCGATTTTTTCACATCATTGAATAGGTCTCTAAAATACGCAACTTTGCCACAATTTAACCGACACTCTATCTCTTATCGTTTACGAGATCCCCATGTACAGAAACGAATTTGAATAGCCCTGTATATATATATATATATATATAAATATATATATATATATATATATATATATATATAAATATATATATATATATAATATATATATATATATATATATAAATATTATATTAGAAGAAAAAAGGCGTTTGGAGTTTTTAGCTGACAAAAGTTGTATGTTCTAGAACTATTATATTTCTCGTCGCAACGGAATTAGAGAATGTGAAAGAATCAACGTATTTTCTCCCGCTTCCCAATAAGTTTGGCGTAGTAATTGGTTTCAATGAAATATAAAGTTTTGATTATTTTACAGGAAATGAAATTGTATGTTGCATGTCAGTAACAGAGACAGGGAGGTTAAGGGGCAGTCTGTCCCTATTCGAGTAAATTACAGGTGCATAATTGAGAGGATTATCTTCTCACAGCGATTGAATATCAATTACATCTTCTATATCTAGTTCAAATTGGGTTTTTATAGCCCTCAAAAATGGATTTGTATACTTTATATGCTGAATGGTATATTGATTTGTTGAAAATATGAACAGGATGTTCATAAAATCAGATGTGGAATCATCTGCGACTGGAAGATAAACTTTAGTCACTATCTTCCATCGTCAAGATAACTAACCTCTTGTGGGGTATTCATGTTGAAAAGGGAAACATCCTCAATTAAATATTGATAGAAAGATTCTTCTGTGAATTGAAGAATCCACGATAAAAATGAAGTATTTTTTTGTGAATTTCTAACAGAAAACAACTACTTCCCCGGCTAAAGCCACGCTGGACATTGAACTACATCTGATAGATATTCTAAAAAGACCCTAACTCAAAAGAAAAAATCTGTAATTGAAAATTTGCATTTTCATTCAGATAGTTACTTGATTTTCTATTCCAGTCTCAATTAAGAACTCATGAAGATGAATGAGGCAAAGAAGAATGTTTTCCAAAAAAGAGTACTCACCAGAAATCATTCGTAACATTGACGCAAGAGAGACATCGCATTCACTAGGTCTTCAATACATTTTTGTCGACGAAAATCTATTTCACGCTTCCAGGATCATCAGGAAGACCGGAAGAAATGGGAAACACATTTTAAAGAAGCAATCTCACTTTGCAAAGATGGAAAAAGTTAGAATCATTTCTTTTGGAGAGACACTTTGAAATTAGTGTTTTCTGACATTAAAACCTGTCATGGGGTATGATAGATTGATTTGTTGAAAATATGAACAGGATGTTCATAAAATCATATTTTTTCTTTCGAGTTATGGTCGTTTCAGAAATCTATCAGATGTAGTTCAATGTCCAGCGTGGCTTCAGCCGGAGAAGTATTTGTTTTCTATTAGACATTCACAAAAAAAAATAACTTCATTTTTATCGTGGATTTTTCAATTCATCGAAAGATCTTTCTATCAATATTTAATTGAGAATGTTTCCCTTTTCAACATGAATACCCCACAAGAGGTTATCTTGACGATGGAAGATAGTGACTAAAGTTTATCTTTCAGTCGCAGATGATTCCACATCTGATTTTACGAACATCCTGTTCATATTTTCAACAAATCAGGTTTTAATGTCAGAAAACACTAATTTCAAAGTGTCTTTCCAAAAGAAATGATTCTAACTTTTTCCATCTTTGCAAAGTGAGATTGCTTCGTGAGAATGTGTTTCCCATTTCTTCCGGTCTCTCTGATGATCGGGAAGCGTGAAATAGATTTTCGTCGACAAAAATGTATTGAAGACCTAGTGAATGCGATGTCTCTCTTGCGTCAATGTTACGAATGATTTCTGGTGAGTACTCTTTTTTGGAGAACATTCTTCTTTGCCTCATTCATCTTCATGAGTTCTTAATTAAGGGCCGATTTCATAATGAAATGCTAATAGCTCCTTTTGTAAAATGATCCTTTTATTTAAAGTGTCATTTAAATGCAGTATGAAGTAATGGTGATTTCATAATCATATGATGATGGAATTTTAACTAAATGTCCATTTGACGAAAATTAGCAATGTTGGTATACCTGAAACAGGTACAATTGCATCAGTTACTGGGATACTAGACACCCTAGGCAGGATTAAAAATATTATCTATGGGGTTTTTTTGGGGTGGTTTTGGTTTTCCTGCTAGGTTATTCTTATTCTCATGTTATTCTTGTGTTGTAGTGAGTTGGGAGTGGATGTGCTTTGTTTGAATAGGTGTTTATTAAGTATAATGGAAGGTAAAATCTTAAAACGAGTAAAACGATCTTCAAATTTTACGAAAGAGGAAGAAATGCTCCTTGTTGAGGAAGTGGAGAAGTTCAAAAATATCATTGAATGCAAGACCAGTGATAAAGTCTCTAATAGCAATAAGGTTTGTTACTATTTGATCAACATTTTATGTATTTAATAATGTCCAAACTTTTTTTTAAGATTGAAGCTTGAATAAAGTGACTTTCCAATTGAATGCCAAAGGACCAATCCAACAGGCAAGATCCATGGAACAATTGAAAGCCAAATATGAAAATTTAAAAACCAAGGCAAGGAAATGTGCAGCTGAAAATAGAGGCTATTATCGAGGAACAGGAGGTGGACCAACAAATGAGCCTGATTGGGATCCTGTGGTTGAAGCAGTTCTGAGAGTCATAAATGAAAAAACTGTCATTGGTTTTCATAATCCTAATGATTCTGATGCTGTCTACAACCCAGTTGAGGGGATAAATATGGAGAATATTGAAGTTATAAATCAGGACCAGTGTGAAGAGGTACTAAACTATATTTCATAATATCTATCAACATTGAAAGACTAATTTTTTTCAGTTCATTGTGCTAATGGAGGATGATAAAGATAATGCAGTGTCTACAGCAGCAGAAGATTTTGTAAGTTGTCTGATTATTTTGATGGTTTAATTTATATTATGTTATTTTCAGTAATAAAAATACATTATCATTCAAAATATAAAATTCTTCCTGATTTTTTTTTTGTTTATAGAATGCTGTTCCAAGTTCTTCCAAACTGGATGTTCCACCTGTGACGAACATTGATAACTCAAGTACCCAGAATGCTGATATTCAGGTGATTAAATATTTGAACTTCAGTAATATTGAAATTGAAGTATTAAGTTGATATTTATATTCTATAGAGAAGTGCAACATTCATCATTGAATATCTAAACAATATATTCTAATAATACCTACCATGATGATTCATGGCCTTTTTTCACAGTTTTACACTCCTCAACTTCATAATAACAAATAATTAAGTCAAACTATTATGGCTTAATACTGTCTGTATGTTCTTCGAGAAGGTTCAATGTTCATTTTTTGGGTTTTCTCTTCTCGTTTCTGAAAATTACAGAGAGTATTTAATGCATCTGTTAAGACAGATCAGTTGATCTGTCCAAGATGTAGCTGACAAGTATTGAGTAATTCCTCTTTGTTCCTGAAAGTTTCATTTTATATATGCAGTGACATCTCTTGGACAGATCAACTGATCTGTCCTTCTAACACATACATCAAATAATCACTGTGATTTTCAGTTATTGCATTCATTCAATTGTATTAAATTAAAAGTGTATTATATAATGGAATCATTTTATATTTTCAGACTTTGCCAGTTGATTGGTCAAGGTATACACCAAAACAACTGAGAACGCCAAAAAATAAGAAACTGCGGCCAACAATGCCAATTTCGAGTTCTTTACAACTGGATAAAGAAGAGTATTATAAAAGAAAACTGTGTTACTGAGGGAGGAGATAGAACTAAAAAAATGGAAGGAGAAGATCGTCAAAGAAAACGACAGAGGAGGAGGAGGAACATGAAATCAAAATGAACATTTTAAATTGTGATTTGAAATTGAAGGAACAAGAACTGAACATGAATAAAAATGATGTATTTTCAAATGTTTTATTATGAAAAATGATATATAAATAGTGTGATATTTAGATTCAGAAGGCTGTAACTCAGCAAAAGTATTATTTTCATTGAAAATCCCTTAATAAAAGGTATTTACAACCTTGCAAAATGGTTTAAAATCAAAACTGTCTAACGTTACGTCCCAAATGAATGTTATCATCGTGTTGTGGAGCAAGGTCAATATCATTATATTCCTCATTTAACCATTCTTCTGGAATGTCTTCATTCTCCTCAATGGCCAAATTGTGTAATATTGCAGTTGCAATAATAATGTTGAAAGCAGTTTCCACTTTCACCCTCATTCCTAATTTCAAAATAGGAAACCTTCGCTTCCACACCCCATACTGCCTTTCAACAGTACATCTTGTTCTAATGATGGACTCATTGAATACATTTTCTGCAGGTGAATGAGTTTCCTGCAGTTTCGTCATTAAATATGGCTTCAGGTTATAGCCACTATCTCCTAGCAGCATATATGTGCCAAATTCACCATCTCCAAATCGTCGCTTCAACCTACTATTATTGAATATAGTTTGGTCATGACTTGATCCAGGCCACCTTGCCACAATGTCTCTGATTTTCAAATCACTGTCTGCAACTGTTTGCACATTTAGACCAAAAAAATTTTTTCTTGTTCTAAAAATTTCAGCATCATCTCCTCCAGGTGAATCAATTTTTATGAGTGTGCAGTCTATTGCACCTATTACACGAGGAAATCTTGCAACTTGGTAAAACTTAGCTGCAGAACTTTCCATCTCTTCATATGTTTCATACATTTTGATGTGTTGTCTGTGCAATGAAGCAATTGCATTTGACACTTTGCTAATGATCCTACATGCTGAAGGAGTTGAAACACCAGTAAAATCGGCAACTGCCTTCTGCATACAACCCAGTGCATAAAATCTCAATGTAAGTAGGACTTGGTTCATTGGTTTAATACTTCCACCCCTATAAAAAATTATATTAATAAAATCATGACAATTACTACAATATGCTAACGCCTACCTGTTAGTTGGTGTCTCTATTAAGTGTTCAATAGTTTCCAGAAGTAAATGAAATGTTGGTTTGGTAATCCTAAATCTATCGAAGAAATCCAAGTCGTCAAATTTCTCTAAGTTGTTCACTCGTTCTCTATATACTTTCCTACGTCTCACAAAAACATAATCGTCGTCAGAATCACTCGAACTAGAACTAGATGAAGCCTGATGGTCCATAATGATAAAATAAAAAATGTATGAGTCTCAAAATCAACACACTTAACAAAATGCCTCAAAATTCAAAATGATACTTGTTTTGAGGTTAGGAAGGTTGACATTTGACATTTCTTAAAGAGGCCTTTAAGCCATTAAATACGCAACATTCGGTATTTAACTAAAGTATCATTTAAAGGCACCTTTATCTTTAAAATTGTATTATGAAATCGTTGCGAAACATAAAGTGTCCTTTATCATTTAATTTCATTATGAAATCGGCCCTTAGACTGGAATAGAAAATCAAATAACTATCTGAACAAAAATGCAAATTTTCAATTTCAGATTTTTTCTTTTGAGTTAGGGTCTTTTCAGAATATCTATCAGATGTAGTTCAATGTCCAGCGTGGCTTTAGCCGGGGAAGTAGTTGTTTTCTGTTAGACATTCACAAAAAAAACAACTTAATTTTTATCGTGGATTTTTCAATTCACAGAAAAATGTTTCTATCAATATTTAATTGAGAATGTTTCCCTTTTCAACTAAATGGTATATTAGGGAAGAAGTGTTGTTATGGAAAGTAATATTATTTAAAGTGCTTTGGTGTGGTTTGGAGTTATTTAGAAAACTGGTGAGTACATTTGTTTTCAACTCTCTACCTTGTAATGTAATTACTGAAATGTTGTTATTGTTTATAATTCAAAACAAAAATAAATTACCAGAAATGCTTCATGAGTTGGTAAAAACAATGATAGAAGTTTTATTGTCCAAAAATCGATAGATAATAATTTATTTTCCATAACATCAACTAAATAATTGGTACATATAAAAGAAAAGACCCATAATCTAAGTATTTGGGAATCATTTTGGCTTTCTACGTCTGTACTTCAATTTGGGAAAATACTTCAGATACAAAAGGAATACCTATATTTCGTAACAGTTTTTCCATTTATGTGCGTATTTCAAGGCGCTATACACCCATTCAAAGAAGAGATTTTGAAACATTTTTTACGGTTTAAAATCATAGAAATAATTTTATAATCATAACGCACTTTTTCAGATAGTGCAGTGATAACCACGATATCAAAGACTTTACAATGATAATGGAGGCTATTTTTAAACGCTTAAATATATATATATATATATATATATATATATATATATATACACTGTCCACCAAAATCATGGAACCATATGGGAATTAATAGTTTCTCAGAAAATTTCATGTTCCATAAAAGTTGGTGCATTCAATTAGACTAAATACGCATATAGCCATTATTATCAGTAGCGTGCGGCTAAGCGGGAATCAGGCGATATTCGAAATTTACTCTAGAGTAAAGTGACATTACTATGGAAAATTTCGAAAAATGTTATTGAAAAAAGTTGTTTGCAATTTAAAGATATTCCCAGTTACCAAGTTTAGTCTACCAATTACTAATTTCAATAATTGCTTGATGAGTTGACCTCAATTTTTAATGGGAATAATCTAAAATAATTTTTGCGTAGTAAATTACTGAATTAGCATAAATTGTCTGTCAAAGCAATAAACTGCTCTAACAAAATCTTGAAGGTGAGTCCAAAAAACAGCAATGGAAAGATAATGAAATAAAGCCAAGATCCTTAAAAAAGAGATCAATCTTTATTAGAAAAATATTTGCTGGATAATTAATAACCCCAAAATAAATATTCAAATCAAGACTTGGTAGGTAGGTGTACCTACTACTCAACTTGATAAGTGGCAATATCATTTAATTACAAACAACTTTTTTTCATAACATTTTTCGATTTTTTTTTATAGTAATGCCACTTTACTCTATAGCGAATTTAGAATATCGGCCGATTCCCGCTTAGCCGCACGCCACTGATAATAACAGCTATGCGCGTATTTAGTCTAATTGAATGAAATTTTCTGAAAAATTATTAATAGAAAAAATTCTCATATGGTTCCAAGATTTAAAACAAAAAACGGGAGAGCGCATGCAAAAATAATATAAAACCAATTATGGTCCAGTTTTCTACAGTTTATGTTGAAAAATTGGTATATGTAAGAAGAAGCTGCTGAAAGGAATGGGTATGATTTGTCTCCGGAAACACAAAAACTGTTAAAGCTGTGGTGGACAAAATTAAGAAAAATGGACGAGTATGAACAAATAATGGAAATATATACGTCAAGTTTAATGACAAAGAATTCATTAGCAAGATCAAGAAGTTAAGTGATATTGAAAGTGCGTGAAGAGAATACATTTTTTTTTCTCTCTTTCTTTCTTTCTTGTTTTTGCATCTCAAATTTTCTTTTGTATACAACAGCTCTTAGTTATGATTAATTTGTGATTTTTGTGGTAATGTTGGTTGCTATCAAAGGAACATTTTATGTATGTAAAATTTTTAATTGTTTATACCTATGTTGCTCGCCCCACAATACTGATAATTTTCTTGCTTTGTTTTATAATTATGATTATAGTTTTATTTTACTTAATTGCACATATAAAATCAATTGCTGAGGAGTAGTACAATTCGTCTGCTCCACGGTGAGTGTTAAGTTTTTGTGGATTGGAAGGTTTTGCCTTTTTTAAATTGTAAAAAAGTTACTGGACTGAGGTAAATTTTGAGACGATGTTTTTTTGATATGTGAGACATGGCTCTTTGACCATGTTACTGACGAAGTTTTAAATATTGAGGATTATTTATTATACAGGGGAGACAGAAATGCACGAGGTAGAGGTTTATGTGTTTAGGTTAAAAATCATTATCATAGTGAATTAATTGTAAAAAATAATAGAAACAATTGGGAACAATTGTGGATTGAGCTAACAATACATAAACGAACATTTGGCATAGGTGTGATCTATAAACCGCATGATCAAACGAACAATGATTTTCTTGATGAATTTGAAGATTTTTTGGGATACTTATTACCAATTGTTGATGAAGTGGTATGTTTAGGTGATTTCAATATACATTTTTTCGAGAAGAATGCTGTTTTCAATAAATTGAATAATATTTCAGAGGTATTTGATATAGCCCAGGTAATTGATGAACCAACAAGAATAAATGATGACTCTGAATCTCTAATCGACTATATTATAGTAAAAGAGGAAAACTTGATTGAAAAAGATATTATTCGTAATGATATATCAGACCATTTTATTGTAAACTGCAAGCTTAATGTAAAAAAGTTAAAGACTTTCAAGATGTATACCCATGATGTTTCAAACATTTTAATGAAGAATTATTTCTCCATGATTTAATGAACATATCATTCTTCCGCATCTTCGATGAAGAAAGTGTAGATGAAAAAGTATCGTAATTAGTAAATTGTTCAATTAGCTTATTTGATCGGCATGCACATACAATAACTTCTAAAATGACAAAAAAAGCCACTTGACTAACATTTGCGTTACAACAAATTATGAATGAACGAAATAAAGCACTCAACAATTACAAATGCACAATATCCTTAGCTCATTTTCAATTATATAAGAATCTCAGGAATTATACAAATCGAGCAATAAAAAGGGGAAAAAGGGAATATTTTTTATATCAGTTTGATAACTCCGATTCAAAAAAGCTGTGGCAGATACTGAGAACAAATAATTTTCTGAAAATTAAAAATCGTGCGCTCACTGACAGTTTAAAAAACCCAAGTGAAATTAATTATTTCTTGATAGATTCCATTCCTAATGTTGCTCCACCTGAATATCTTATGAAGTTTTACACACCTTAATTTATGACATTATATGTAAAATAAACTCCAATTCATTGGGCTGTGATGGGCTAAATGTTAAACTTATTAAACTTTGCTGTCCACCTATTGTACCATATATTACACACATCATAAACTGTTGTCTTTCAAGCGGTGTTGTCCCTGCTCTTTGGAAAATCGCTGTAGTCCAAGTTCTGCCTAAGAAACAAAATCCTTCAGAATACAAGGATCTTAGAGGTATAAGCATTCTACCTATGCTCTCCAAGATTCTAGAAATATCAATTGAAGTACAGACGAGACAACACTTATCAGACCACAGACTACTGCCAGCTGTTCAATCTGGCTTTCGCAAAGGCTACAGTTGTACTACAGCCTTACTGAAAATAGTCGACGACATCATTGCTTCAATTGATAAAGGTCAGTGTACAATTTTGGTACTGCTAGATTTCATCAGAGCATTTGACACCATTAACTTTAAATTAATGCTCAATATTTTGCACTATATAGGTTTTTCAGAAACGGCCGTTGGCCTTATAAAAAATTATCTAAACAATCGAAAACCATGTGTGAAAATTGAATCTAAACAGTCCGAATATATGAAATTGAACTCGGGGTGCCACAAGGTTCAATTTTGGGCCCTTTGCTTTTCTCGATTTATACCATCAATTTAATAAAATCCCTAGAACAATGTAAGATTCACGTCTATGCTGATGACACACGCAGTTAGCAGATAATGCTTATGGAAGTATTAATAGGGAACTGGCGACGTTTATTAAGTTGGCTTCTGAGCATTGTTTTTTAATAAATTGTGCTAAATCAAAAGTAATGTTATTCGGCCCTATGTATAATCAGGCTAGACTCCAGTTTCCTATTAATATAGAAATTAATAACGAATCAATCGCTATAGTTACGAAGCTAAAAACCTGGGCATTATCATATATAGAGACTTGAGATTCGAAAAATATGTCAATCAATTGATTCATCGTGCATATAGCTCACTGAAACTGTTATATGGAAACAGGCATTTATTTCCTCAAAACATCAAAATAAAACTATGTGAAGCATTAGTTCTATCGCATTTCAACTTCGCTGACTCCGTATATGGTCCGAACTTAACAGCTGTATGTAAAAATAAAATTCAAGAAGTGCAGAGTTCCTGTTTAAGGCTAATTTACGGTGTGAGAAGTCAGAGAATATCACATAAATTAATACAGATTGGATGGTTAAATATGCAAAATAGAAGAATTCACCACGCAGTCACTTTATAACACAAAATTATTTTATTTAAAATTCCTACATATTTGCTCCATAAAATATCTTTCAGGACAGATATACATAACTTAAATCTACGGTTTAAAGGTTTATTATCCCTACCTTAATTCAAAACTGAAATATTCAGACGTTCCTTCACTTACCAAATTTACCATTTGTATAACTCCGTTCCTGAAAGTATAAAGAACCTCAGCATTACTTGCTCCAGATCTGAATATAAAAATGAACTATTCAAAAAACAAGTCTAGATATTCCTCTACCTCGCTGCCCAAAAAAAAATGATAAGTATAAAGATAATCATCTCTTTTCTCTCATTGTCTATTGTCAATGAGACTGCAATGTTCCCCTTGACAAACTGTATCAGTGTTAAGTGGAAGAACATTTTCGTAGTGAAGCTACTGTATTCTCTGCAGAAAATAAACTTCGCCCTTTATTTTCAGAAATCTATTTTTTTTACTATTAAAATGTAATAGTATTATATTACTTGAAAATAATAAATACCTTTATTATTATTATTATTATTATAGATAATTGATGCATGAATATCTGTTGCATGCGCCTCATGTTTTTTTGGTTTTGAAACTCACAAGTATTTTCATAGGTATTCACAATCACAAATCTTCAGGACCATCTGTATGGGGTTGTAAATCTGTATAAAGCTAGGAGAAGTAATTTCATGCATTAAAGTTCATTTTAAAAATGTATTTGATTTAAATAGTTATTTATGTAAAAAGTGTGCCTTTTTTTGACGAATTGTACTATAGAATCACCATTTTTTCAGTTAGTCTTTGAATCAATAAATTTGTCCACCTTTGTTCATCTAATACTAAAAATGTCCTTGAATCATCTTTGAATTTATGAAGATATGGGACTTTTCTAATTTCAATTGGTATGAAGTTGAATATTCTTGGAGCTAGAAACACGTCGCATCTTTGACCAATATTTTTGAAATAAAATGATACAAAGTTGTTGAAAAATATTCTCCTAATGTAACTCCGCCTTCATGCTATTGACTTCGTCTATCCACCTTCAAAACAATCTCCATAGTTTTTGAATAGTTGTTACACCAATAGAAACGATAATAATTTGTATTCTCATATTGCGTGATTTATTATTTATTGAAATAACTGATAAAAAACCTTTTTAAAGACAAGCTTTCATTCAAGCCGTGTACTAAAACGTATAATAGTATATTATGCAACGATCATGTTATGATGGTTATAAATACATGAGCATTAACCGGGATACGAAACGAGCCGAAGGCGAATTTCATATGGTTTATGCGAGTGTATTAATAACCATTACATGAGAGTTGCATACGCTATTTTTTCTACACCCGATAAATAATGAAGAACTATAAATATTATATTCATATTTGTATTGAACACAATAACAGTAATTACTCGTATTTCTATAAAAAATTCTACAAAATGGATATAGAAAAACTATAAACATTCTATTCATATTTATATTGAACATAATAATTGTAATTAATCTGATTTCTTTAAAATATTAAGATTATTTATTGTGCAGTTTGAAAAGTTTATTCCAGGTCCCACTGATCTGGAAGTGGAAGGAATATTTCAATAGAGTTCAATATTGTATTGGAAATGCTGATTTCATTCTGAACCGAATTTTCAATGTAGCCTTCCACCACTGAATTGGATTTCCAGCCACCATGACATTATAATGCAGTAATATCACCACCGGCATCAACTAATACGGTTACAGATGTCCTTCGAAAACAATGCCCTGTATAAAAATTCGGATCAGGCAGATTTAAATATGTTGCTATTTGCTTCCCTAAATTACCAAATCTATTAATACCAATGTTTTGAATTGTGCATTTTCAATTAAAATAATTAACGAAAAAAAAAGGGGTGGGGCAAATTTTCGGCCGTAGGTTCATATATTCTTTACTAATTTCGTAGTATTTGCCGGTAATTGTAAATGTTCGTTGTACTTTTGTTTTAGTTTCTACCACATTAACAATTAAGATTCCATTCATATCTTTGACATTTTCTCATTTTAGGTCATGTAGTTCATGCCTTCGACATGCTCCCATTATTCCAAAAATCATTGCTACCTAAAACAAAAAGATATATTAAAAAAATACAACAATAAGAAATAAAAAAAGAAAAAAAAAGAAAAAATGAAATAAAAAGCAGGATGACCTAGGCTAGCTTCGAACCCGCGTCTCATACTATAGTCTATAGTTCAAATCTAGCGCCTTAGCCCGCTTCGCCACGGGTTAACTTTTAAGTTTTCTCGACATTAATGAAATATATCATGCATGAGTCGAATGGAAAATGTAATCATGACTTGACATGTTTTTTGGGTAACCTTCCACAGTCTGAAAATGAAAATATAACCAGGAAAAGGCAAACTAATTAGTTCACCCCGATAAGTTACTGCGTTCACCAAATTATATTTCCTATAGAAAAATGATTCGATTTGTCAGTAACTTCTCGTCTCCTGAATATGCCTATAAAAATATAGTAAGAATTCAAAAGATACTTCTCTATATAGTGTGAAAAAAGGCATAGTTAAATGTCTCTATAATCGAGCCCAAACAGTTGGCAATTCCAACCAGAATCTACAGGAAGAAATAAACCTCATAAAATCTGTTCTCAAGGAAAATGCATATTCGGATCAGTTTGTGGAAAAACGATGACTGACATTGAAAACAAAAATCCATCAAACAACCAATTAACACAACCAACAGGAGTACTCCCACCACCTACATATTTCACAACCAACATAATACCTTATGTCCCCGGATTATCTGAAAAGATCAAACGAATTGGACATAGGTATGATTAGAACAAACACACAGATCTATACTAACACAAACAAAACAAAAAAACGCAGAAGAAAGTACCAAAACTGTGTTTACAACATACCTTGTTCGTGTGGTGATAGTTATATAGGTGAAACGTCAAGAACATTGGAAGTGCGCCAAAGTGAACATCAGAGTTACATCAGAAATCGACAAATAACCGGATCAAAAATTGCAGAACATATCCTCACATCCAATGGCGATCATACGATTGAATGGAATAGTACAAAAATCTTGATGAAAGAACCACATCAAGAGAGGAGAAAATTGAAAGAAACGGCCTGTATTCTTCTTTCCAATAACAACTGCTTTTCAACAAATTCTGTTGAAATGGACCATACATGGTTACCTCTACTCAGAGAGGAAGTGAGATATGGTATAATGCTAATAAACTGATCTGAACAACACCCCATATATCAAATGAGCAATACGTCACTCTCAAACTTTTTTGACTTTTTTGACATCCGTCAGTTGAAAAAGCGAAAAAGACTCTGCAAGAAAAAAAATTAAATTCCAACAATTAAAGGAGATTTAGAAGATTTTGAGAACGGGGGCAGATATAGTCCCCGAAACGTCAATCAAAAACTATATAGAGAAGTATCTTTTGAATTTTTACAATTTTTTTATAGGCATATTCAGGGGACGAGAAGTTACTGACAAATCGAATAATGTTTCTATAGGAAATATAATTTGGTGAACGCAGTAACTTATCGGGGTGAACTAATTAGTTTGCCCTTTCTACACTTGTATAGATTTTCCTGATTATATTTTCATTTTCAGACTGTGGAAGGTTACCCAAGAAACATGTCAAGAAACGTTGTTGCTCCACAAAAAACCACATTCATTCAGTACTTGTAATCATGACAAAATTTAAAAAAATGTAATGTTAGGTAGATACTTTTTATAAATAAAAACTTTTCATCGAGTGCTTCGTCGATAAACGTTTTTATTTGTTCAGGTGAAAATATTTTTGATTTTTTTCCAACATATCCTTCGGACTTTCGCTTTGATAAAGCTTGTAGCTTCTTATATTTAGAAATGTCTATATTATGGTTGATATTTACCAACGATTTAATTATTGAATAATGTGTCCATGTACTAGATGATTTCATAGTTTCCATCAATTCTTAAAAATAACAATCAAAACATTTTCGGAGAATGTCGAAATATTATTTGTATTTATCCAGTCCATAAACCATTGATATAGTTTTTCGTACACTTTCTTAGATTTTTGGGGTAAAATATTTTGTACTGCATTTTCTGCTTTCTCCGATATGTGTGGAGGAGTCGATGGTAATTCTATATCGCTGATATCAGACATTTTGATAATATAATTATCGAAATTTAGCAATATTCTACGAAAATTTTGACAAATAAAACAATTAGATAGGAATCTAGGACAAACGTCAAATGCACAGCATGCTTGATTGAAAAATTATGGGTTTCTATTGATTAAAAATCTGTATCGTTATGAAAAATCTGTATCATAATGGATCTTATTATGAAACGGATTATAGGCATATAAGTGTATTATTATAGTACGGGTGTAGAAAAAATAAGTTTAAGCGATCGCTGACAATAATTGAATTATTTGGTTTCAAAAAGCTTGTCGCGCGAAGTGTTCATAAAAGTGGGTACCAATAAATTTGAGTGGGAGGTGATTGGTTGGTAAGTAAGAACTTGTTAAAGCATTTAATTTTTACAAAGTATTCATAAAAGTATGTTCCAATTAATTCCATTGGACAATGATTGGTTGGTAAGTAACAACTTGTCGAAGTATTACTTTCATTACAATTCGCGCGACAAGCTTTTTGAAACCAAATAATTAAATCATTGTCAGCGATGACTTAAACTTATTTTATACGTTTTTGTACACGGCTTAAATGAAGCTTGTCTTTAAAAAGGTTTGTTATTATTTTATTTTTTGCTTTTAAGTTAGTTCGCCTTAATCTGTTCATTTCCAATAGAGCATCGTTATTACATGGTCTCTTCCCTGGGTGTTTTGAGGTGAAAGAAATCATGATCTCCGACCACAAAAACACCCACACATCAATTTTGAATAGAATCTGATCATAATCACAAAACTTGTCCGCCATCCTGAATTTGAAAATTTTGTTAAAAAAATCGAAATATCCAACCGCAAAAACCGCCGCATACCAATGTTGAATCGAATTGGACCATAATCACGAAACTCGTCGTCCATCTTGGGGCCGCCATCTTGAATTCATGAATTTTGACACATATTCAATGTAAACCATTAACTCCTTAATGCATGGTGGTACACGTCAAGTACCACATTTTTCTAGACCTTTAATGCAAGGTTTATGCAATATTTCCCATTAACTAAGACTAATAACTAAGAACTATACCTACCTAAGAATGGTGTGGTGTTTATGCACTCTCTTGGTTAGTTCTTAGTGGAGAAATTGGCGCATGCTCGAACCATATTTGAGATTTTGAAGTTTGAAGATTTGGAAAATGGCTTGCACAGGGCCGGATTCAAAGGTGTGGAGGCCCTGGGGCAACAAAGGCGTGGAGGTCCCTAATTATTTTTCAAACAAGTTAAAAAAAAAAACTTTCAAGTGTTTGAATAATTTATTGCGGAACAAATCAAATTATTTCAACACAAGCATATGTAGGTATAATAAAATACAAGAAATAAATCTAAATAAATTACAGCGATACGATATGATATTTTTCTATTTTCAACCGACGAAACCAAAAAGGAGGAGGTTCTCTAGTCGACCTGTATATTTTCTTTTCATCATTTTTTTTATGTATGATCACGCATAACTTTTTACTGAGGCGTCCGATTCCGATAATTCTTTTTTCAGTGGATAGGATGTACTTCGAAGGTGGTCCCATTTGAATTTAAAAGATGAAATCCACCCCTAAGGGTAGCAACATGAAGGATATTGATCACTTACCCGCTGAATTCTGGTCCGTTAACCGATTCTATCAGGCATAACTTTGTACTGGGTTCTTCGATTTGGATGATTCTTTTTTTAATAGATAGGGTATACCTTATATTTAGATTTCGAATGGAATTATATACCCTTACGGGTGGAAAAATAGGGGATAATTGATTTTTCACTTATGAACATTGGCACACACATACGTAGTTGACAATGACAGATCGCTACTGACATTATTTCTGTTCCACATCCGTCAAAACCATTATATTCTATGAGAGGATGGAATGATATACAAAGTAATGAAATTAACCAGAACAACAATAATAATTTATATTACAACAAATAGTAAAAGTAGATAATCATATTATTTAACTGGTAATAGTTGAAGTAAGGTGAAGTAAGTATTTTGGAAGTAATCAAAAAACAAGTAGGTAGTAATTAGTATATTTTAGCCATAAAAAATTTAAAAACAACTTTTTAACAAAAAATTAAACCGACGAAATACGGAACTAAAAAGTAAAAAATAAAATGAACCTTTTTAGTCTCAGTAACTAAGCTCCTAAACTAATGTAAGTAACTAATTTTGAGTCGGCGCCAAACAAACAATCAACGAACATCATTAAATTACTTCAAAAAAATTATCAGAATGTCACCGCGCAACTCGATGCCATCATTTTACGCCTTACCTAATTCATTTGCTTGTTTGTTTGGCGCCGACTCAAAATTAGTTACTTACATTAGTTTAGGCGCTTAGTTACTGAGACTAAGAAGGTTTATTTTAGTTTTTACTTTTCAGTTCCGTATTTCGTCGGTTTAATTTTTTGTTAAAAAGTTTTGATTCCATGTGGATGAATTCATTTTTTCGGTGTATAATAGTGTGATGATTTACTTTGTGATTGTGTCCCGCATATACACATGATTTATCGGATAGAAGATTGATATTAACCATTAATTTTAACAATAATACGAAACGCGCTTTGGAATGTTTAAAACGAAAAATGAGTGCAAAAAGTGGGAGAACTGCTCTTCTGTTTTTATATATTGATTCGTTTGAAAATATGAACAGGATGTTCATAAAATCAGGTGTGGAATCTGCGACCGAAATATAAACTTTAATCACTATCTTCCATCGTTCAAGATAACCTCTTGTGGGGAATTCATGTTGCAAAGGGAAACATTTTCTATTGAATATTGAATAGAAAGATTTTCTGTGAATTGAAAAATCCACGATAAAAATGAAGTTATTTTTAGTAATATCTAACAGAAACAACTACTTCCCCGGCTAAAGCCACGCTGAACATTTTGCATATAATTCGGTATTTGTTAGGACATTTTACTTAACGATTTCCATTGTGGGGGCCCCTCTCTTGTGGAGGCCCCGGGGCTACAGCCCCGGTTGCCCCCCTCTTAATCCGGCCCTGGGCTTGCAATAAAGATAAAACGTGTTAAGCACTAGGTTTTGACTCATTAATACTTTTGAAAAGTCAACTGTCACAAAATTCTCATTCGGCACAAGCGCACATCCTTCTTTTACTACGAACTTCGGTTGTAAGTTAAAGTTGGGCAACTTTCTAGTCATGGTTCTTAATTCTTAGTACTAGTAGGGATTCCATAAACGCGCTCATTGATTTGCTAGTGTTGAATCCTATTTATTGGTTCGCTTATTCTTGATAACGTTGCATAAACCAAGCACGCATGGGGGTATATAAAATGGACCACATATCAAATTATATACAGGGTGATTCAAAAGTACTTTGACAAACTTCAGGAGGTAATTCCTCACAATATTCTAATATGAATTATTCATTTGAATATATGTCCGGAAACGCTTCGTTTCCAAGATACAGGGTGTTATAATTTTATTTTTATTTTCGTTTTTTTTTAAATAACTTTCGAAATACTGACCTTAATTAAACGAAAATTGGTATTGAGAGGTTTCTTGATTCGAACCCGATGTTATTATTGCTCTTACACGTAGAGGGCGCCACCTACACGTCTTTTTCTTTTTTGAAGATTCATAACTTTTTTGAGCTACTTCTAGCACATTTTTCAGTAAAAAAATCAGTTCTCTATCATATCTATGTGAAAAAGCTAACCTGTTACAAGTCGCTATAAAACCGTTTTCTAGATATTTGACTTGCAAATTTGAGTCGATTATTTGATAATCGATGCGTGTTGAATTATTACCATTATTTTGCATTTTTCACAAGAATGCTTGGGAAATGAATTTGACGTTGAAGTAAGTAGTTTTGGTTTTTTGTAGGCGGCGCCACCTATTCTATTTATTTTTACTTGTTTGAAATAGTTATTTCTGTATCAATGGTGCAAAATCTGTATTTGTTTTAATAAATTTGCAAGAAATATCAACATTTTATTTCAAGAAATGTTGAATATGTAGAATAAAATAAAGGAAACTAAATTGTATTCAAATGAATTGTTCAAAGTGTCCACCTTCAGCAAAGATACAGGCATTCAGTCTTCTAGTCATTGAATCTCGCTCAAAAATAATTGGTGTGTTTCTTTTTGTTTCACAGGCGTCTACTATTCGATTTCTAAGATCTTCCTCGTTCGCTACTGGAGTTTTATAAACTAGTGACTTCAAATGTCTCAAAAAAAAAATCTAGCGGGCTTAGATCTGGGGAGCTTGGTGCCCACGCCTGGTTAGGTTCTTCTACACCCCTACCGATCCATCGATTTGGATAGACAGAGTTAAGGAATTCCCTGGCTACAACGCTAAAATGGGCCGGAGCCCCAACATGCATAAACCACATGCGGATACAAATTTCTAATGGTACATTCTCAAGTAGTCCCGGCAATTCATTCTCTAAAAAGTCTCTGTAAATTGCGCCATTCAGTCGGAACGGAAGAAAGAAAGGACCTATCAAGTAATTATTGATTATTGCCGCCCATACATTTACAGAAAAATGATACAGATAATGTCTTCCACTAACTGCGTGCGGATTTTCCAGAGCCCAAACATGGTTATTATGAAATTGTTGATCGTGGATAAATCTCCAAACTGTGGACTGAGTAGAATTATTCTTGTACTTGTTTCTGGATTCTCCTCGAGAGCGTTCAAAACAGCTCCTTCCAATTCTGGGGTTCGGACTGCTCGTGGTCTTCCAATAATATCAGCTGCCCTGGTAAATACGTCTTGCTTCGCGCGCATTGCCATCCGCAAGGCCATAAACGAAATGCATATCGGCTAAATGACATTATAGTTTGAATAATCCATTTTTTTTAAATTAGTGTTTTAAAACTTACAGAAACTTCAACAAAAAACAAAACGTTTAACAGTCACATAATATGTAATTACCAAAACTACTTACTTGAACGTCAAATTCATTTCCTAAGCATTCTTATGAAAAATACAAAATAATGGTAATAACTTCAACACGCATCGATTATCAAATAATGACTTGGAAATTTTCAAGTCCAAATATTGTCACGCCCTGCTTTGGGAGACCCTGTGAAACCTTGGCCCCCTAACTGTTTAGGGTGCCCACTAATTATCTTGCTTGTCTTGCGAGAGATTGAAACATTTTACTTCTGTGATTGTGACCACCCTGGTATAGTGAAATGAAAAAGTGGAGTGAAAACTATTATGGTTTATTAAAAATTATAAAAGGGCAAAAAATAACATAATGGTGAATACAAAAATAGTGAAGTGAACAATGACCAAAAGAAGTAATAAAAGTAACACTTACATTATAATAAAAACCCAGGGAAGGAGTGTGTCATCATGGACTGGCAGCATAAACAGGCATAATAAAAAAGAAACGAACCAGAACAATCATTTCAATATATATTAAAAATATCGTTGTCATGATTTTTTATTGCGTTGCCTATTGCAGAATCAGTGTTCTTGCCATTCAGTACTCAGGAATTGAATTGAAATCCGATACCTGGTTAATGAACGGTGATGAACTTTAAATATGCAGGAAATACTGTATTTCAATAAATGTGATACTGAATGATGATAACTAATAATTAAATAACCTATGGAATTTCCAACTCTGGCTTAATTATGTTTAAATTTTATCTTCAGGTCTGGTAAATTAATTCTGAATCTTGAAAAAGAAATGATTGCTATATTTCTATCGGGTAATATTCTTCATACTTGACAATATCTAGAAAACGGTTGCTTATAGCGACTTGTAACAAGGGTAGCTGTTTTACGTAGATATGATAGAGGAATTGATTTTTTTACTAAAAAATGTGCTAGAAGTACGCTAAAAAAAGTAATGAATCTTCAAAAAAGAGAAAGATGTGTAGGTGGCGCCATCTACGAGTAAGAGCAATAATAACATCAGGTTGAATTCGCCCCCTCAAAAACCTCTCAATACCAATTTTCGTTCGATTAAAGACAGTATTTCGAAAGTTATTTAAAAAAAAACGAAAATAAAAATAAAACTTTAACACCCTGTATCTTGGAAACGAAGCGTTTTCGGACATATATTTATTCGAACAATTTTAATTGTGAGGAATCACCTCCTGAAGTTTGTCAATGTACTTTTGAATCACCCTGTATAACAGACATGCATTGTTGTTTCATTTGCGAACTACATTACGTTGCGGCGTGGCTATGCATAGAGCTTCCATCTATATGGCAAAGACATACTAGTTGATTTCTAACTTAGTTTGCAAGAGCTCAGAGTTTCATGTGACAGTTGTTTGTGCTATTGCCTGTGCTTCTGGAGTATTTTTTATAACGGTGACTCTGTGACTCTGTGCCTCAAAGAGTTTTTCCAACTTGAAAAATTAGGTTAAAAAAAGGATATAATCATCTAAACACACATTATATAGAAATATGAAAGAAACAAAAATATCTTCCACGTATTACCACTCGAAGATAATATCGGACTTGTATTTGCATAGATATCCTACCGCTCATGTATCATTTTGAATTTCCCGCAAGCAGAGCTGCAGTTCGTTCGGATGTCTTCGTACACCTTCGGAATCATATGAGGGAGGGCTAGACGCTTGTCACACAGACTCTTATATAATAGAAAGAGACAGAGAGAGAGAAAGCCGTATGGAGGGGGCATAACGCTTTTTTCTAAGGTGACTATTTCTACCATAGTTAATTTAGACATAAAAATAGTGGTCAAATATAAAAAATTCCTGGAGAGCCAAATATTGGTGGAAAGCTGGGGTTTACCATCACAAATGATGTTTCGAAAATCCCCATCGATTCAATGTGTGCTACAAAAGTTATTCGAGGTCAAAGGTCAAAATTTGAGGTTTTTTGGATTTTTATCGAAAACGGCAAGTTTTATCAAATAAAAACTTCGAACCAAAGTTGTAGACCTTAAAATTCTGTACAAAAATGATTTTTTCCCTAAGAGCTACCGTTCCTGAGATATCGCGATTCTAAGAGTTACATACATGATATGCACATATAAGCCACGTAAATACATAATCCGGCACTTAAGACAAGTATTAATACCTATTTGTGTCTCTTTTATATATATATATATATATATATATATATATATATATATATATTTATATATAAAAGAGACACAAATATATATATATATATATATATATATATATATATATATATATATATATAAAAGAGACACAAATATATATATATATATATATATATATATATATATATATATATATATATAGAGGGGATTCAGTATTATATACAGTGCTAGTCAAAAGTCCCCTCCCCCCCTCGTATCTTTTGAACGGGTATACTTATAATAATGAAATTTGGAGGGTGGAAATAAACGGATGTAGGCTTCTCAACTGGTCACAACAGGTGACGCAATAGTCATAAATGACGTCACAAGGCCACTGTGACCAATAATTTTAAATGGGACCCTATGGCAAGTGACAGCTCGTTTGAAAGGTATTGAAAATACCTATTCAGTCATACCAATTTTGTTTGGGTTTCGGCTGATTTTGATTGATAAATTGAAGAAATACGAAAATTATAGTTTCGCATTTAATTAATAAAGATTTAAGAACCAGTTCTTATAAGTGTTCAAAATACGCTCCATCTACTTCCTGGCAGTAATGCATCCTATTGCTAAACTCTTGTCGTACTCGTCCCAGTGTGTTAGCGGAAATCGCCCTACATTCTTCAACAATTCGTTGTTTCAGAATGGCAATACTGTCAGGTGCTGTAGCGTAAATCTTAGATTTCAAGTACCCCCATAGAAAAAATCTAATGGTGTAAGGTCCGGTGACCGAGCTGGCCATTCGATCGAACCTCGTCGTCCAATCCATCTACCACGATATTCTTCATCTAGGTAACGTCTTACTGCACCGTAATAGTGTGCAGGAGCACCATCTTGTTGAAACGTTATTTCCAAGTTGTCGAATTCATCTGGATTATCTTCTAGAATTTCAAGAATTAACGCCTCAATATCATTTTGTAACATCTCCAGATACAATTCACCGGTTAAGTTAGCATTGAGAAAAAGAGGCCCAACTATGTGGTTTCCCAAAATACCTGCCCAAACAGTTACTTTTTCTGGAAATTGAGTATGTTTTTCACGAAAGATGTGAGGATTTGTGTCACTCCAATACCTCACATTTTGAGTGTTAACATTTCCATTGAGAAAGAAAGTACTTTCGTCACTAAAACAAATTGTCTGTATGTAGCCTGGTTGTTGGTTCATTTTATTGGACATAGTTTCACAGAATTCTAGTCTTCGGTCGGGGTCATCATCTGAAAGTTGGTGCACCATTTTAATTTGTATGGATGAAATTTGTTTTAGCCAACACCCTATGTACTGTCCTTTGACTGACTTCACAGATAGACGCAACTTGGGCTGTGGAAGAAGTAGGGTTTACTACCATTTCTCCAATTATGTCAATTTTTTTGTCATCACTAATTGTTGGTCGACCAGATCGTTTGGCATCTTGAACACTACCTGATGCTTCAAACTTCCGAAGAAGCTCCCTCAAATAAACCCTCGATATAGGGCGATCGGGGTACCTCTCATTAAACAGTCGTTCCGCTGCATGGAAATTGTTTCTACATTCACCAATTATTAAGATAGCTGCTACTTTGTCGGCTACAGTACGTACCATTTTGCCTATGTAAACACTTAAACGTCTCGTTAAACAATAGCTTAGGTAAATTTTCAAGTTATAAACACTTTTGACAAGTGGAGAATTCAAAAACGTCAACCTTTTTGACAATTAACCAGAGGCGTACTTTAAAATCTTTATTAATTAAATGCGAAACTATAATTTTCGTATTTCTTCAATTTATCAATCAAAATCAGCCGAAACCCAAACAAAATTGGTATGACTGAATAGGTATTTTCAATACCTTTCAAACGAGCTGTCACTTGCCATAGGGTCCCATTTAAAATTATTGGTCACAGTGGCCTTGTGACGTCATTTATGACTATTGCGTCACCTGTTATGACCAGTTGAGAAGCTTACATCCGTTTATTTCCACCCTCCAAATTTCATTATTATAAGTATACCCGTTCAAAAGATACGAGGGGGGGAGGGGACTTTTGACTAGCACTGTATATATATATATATATATAATACTATTCTGAAAACATTTATTCAAAAGATAGTCAGTCCCTATATATATATATATATATATATATATATATATATATAATACTATTCTGAATACATTTATTCAAAAGATAGTCAGTCCCTAACTGAATCCCCTCTACGTGGCCTTGAAAAACATCTGGCTATTCTATTGTCCGTAGGTCCCGTTCATATACCTGTTTCTTTTAGTGCTAAAGGTTCAGTTCAAGTGAATATACGTACTTATTCCAAGCGTCTACCATTTAGGTTATTTGTGCTATTTTATAGCTCGAAAAAACGTTTTGCTTTCTTTGCAATAAACTTTTAACTGAAGATGAAACAGTTGTGGTTGATCGTGGAATGCCAACTTTAATCGAGGCTAGTCTCGCGAGAGGTGATGAGTTTACTGAGTATTTAAGAACTCAAAAATCCGTTACAATACAAGTGGATTGCAGAAAATCATACACCCGGAAAACTTCAATCGCTGCAGTAAAAAGACAACGTGAGGAGGAACTTCAAAAATAGGTCCACCTCGTACTAGAACGCGAGTAAGTGAATCAAATTTTTGTTTTAAAAATACTGTTTATTTTGTGGCAATGAAGCCAATGAAGAAACCGAGAAAAAGAAAGCACAGCATCGTCGAAAAAAATTATAACGTGACTACACTAAAATTCAAAGAATCCCTGTTGAAATTAGCTAAAGATCGTTCTGATGATGTTTCAAAGGCTGTTCTTGAACGTATTAATTTTGAGTATGATTTAGTCGCTGCTGATGCAAAATGCATGACAGTTATTACAAATCTTTTTCAAAACCTAATACTGGTGGTAAAATTGGCCGTCCACAAGATGAAACTGTAAACTCTGCGATGGAGAAAATTTTTAAATTCATAGAAACGACTGATGATTGCCAGTTTTCGTTGGATGAATTGAAGAATGTTTGTCAAGATGTACCAATTGCCAAGGTCAGTCTTGCTCAAATGTCCAGTTGAGTACAATAGAGGAAGATTCCTGTGATTTTAATGACTCAGCCACATTTGAACAATTTATGAACATCCAGCAAGAGGAAGAAATGGAAGGAAGACATGACTGTTGAAGTAGACTTTCAAGAGTATGAATCTGATTAAAATATCTAAAGAAATCAAAACAATAGTTTACCCAATAATCAATAGCAATATCAATATCAATAATAAGGTAATATCTAGAACTTGACGGGTATTGTTCCCTTAAATTATCCTAAAATTGTCATGACAGTTAGTGGAGTAGGCCTACAGGGGAAACCACGGTAAAAAAATGCGCCGAGTACACTACCTCACAGGTGGCGTGGAAATGTGTGCATATCATGTATAATGTGACTCTTAGAATCGCGATATCTCAGGAATGGTAACTCTTAGGAAAAAAAACATGGATACTATTTTTGTAGAAAAGTTTAAGATCTACAACTTTGGTTTGAAGTTTTTTTTTTATAAAACTCACCGTTTTCGAGAAAAATCCAAAAAACCTCAAATTTCGACCTTTGACCCCGAATAACTTTTGTAGCACAAATAGGATCGATGGGGATTTTTGAAACTTCATTTGTAATGGTAAACCCCAGCTCTCCACCAATATTTGGCTCTCCGGGAATTTTTGTATTTTAAATGTCTATATTTACCGGACTACCAGTCAACACCTACCGCACGCAAGTAGCGTAAAGGAACTTTGTTCCAGAAAAAATACTTTTGGAAAATCCTGTAGTTTCATACAATGTTACAATGCCAATTGAAAAACCAAATGAATCTGGTGTTATGTAAACTCCCTGAAAAAAGAATACGGTCTGCCAAAGATAATGGAAATCAATGGCAAATGTTTGGAAACCCCCCAGGACACTGCAAATGCATTTGCTGAACACTTTCAGTCTTGTTTCAAAGAATCAGAGCATCCGAATATGGAAAATAATTATTTTGGTCAACACGCAAATCTACTTTCTAATCATACCTTTACAGAAAACGAAATTCATAATAAATTAATGAATTTAGACAAAAATAAAAGTGCAGGTCCTGACGGGATTTTTCCTATTTTCTCGAATAATTGCTGCTACTCCCTTAAAAATTCTCTATAAAAAATCCTTCGACCAGGGAATTTTTCCTAATGCTTGGAAAAAATCATTTCCCTCTTCAATCTTCAAATCAGGCAGTAAAAGTGATATTAAGAATTATAGAGGCATTTCCAAGATTTCAAGCATCCCTAAAATTTATGAATCCATACTAACTGACGAACTCTTCGAAACTTATAAACATAGTAATTCAGAAAAACAACATGGTTTTTATAAAGGTCGTTCTACGACTAAAAACTTGGGTGTTTTTCAGAATGACCTGTGCAACAGACAAGAAAAGGGATTCCAGGTGGATGTCATCTACACGGATCTCGCCAAGGCTTTTGACTCCGTCAATCACAAGCTTCTGTTAGCTACACTTGAGAGATACGGAGTGGTTGGCAACTTCCTGGCACTCATTGGCTCATACTTGAGTGAAAGAACACAATATGTTAAAATTGCCAAAAGGGTCTCGAATGGAATAAAAGTAACTTCTGGTGTTCCCCAAGGTTCCCACATTAGTCCAATATTATTTCTTTTATTTATTAACGACGCAACCAACATATTTCAAAACATTAAAGTTGCACTTTACGCGGACGATCTTGAATTTCATAGTAGTCACTTCCTCACATGATTGCCAACTTATTCAAACAGACCTAGTGAATTTCTGCAATTACTGCGAACTCAATATGTTGGATATCAATGTGGGAAAATGTGATGCGTGTCTATGAAAAACAAAACCCCATCATATGTGATTACTCTAACGCAGATGTTGATCTGAAATCAGTTGCTAACATATGCGATTTAGGCCTAGTGTTTGACAAAGATCTCAGTTTCACTGATCATATTTAGTATCTGCAATAAGGTTGTGAATGATTTTATAAATGAATGTGAGAACACTAATTTTCCTAATTTTGCAAAGTGACTCAAACTTGAACTCATTGAGAAGGAGGTCATAATTGTAACCTCTCGCGGGCTAGACTTCGTGTTTTTTCGTAAAACAATAACTGGGAAATTTTTCTGTACTCTGTCAATGGCAGCGATGAATCTCTCATGGCTGGGACACAGAACTACACAGAACTACAGTAACTGAGTTTACTCTTCACAAGGGAATTATAAACAGCTTTCAGAGCATTTAGCGATTTTATATCTCTGCAATTTGGTTGACTTAGATATGATAGTATCAATCAATAGGTCACAACAATGGCTTTGCCTCTTATTTAATCAACAGAATTCATGATGAACATTTAATCAAATCCCTCATTCGTAGTTTAATTCCTATTAATAAAGCCAATAAATATTGTTCTATTCCTTATTTAGGTAAAGTTTCTCTTGATATCTTGAATATTTTTAGACGTTTCGGTAATGATATCAATTTCTCCTTTTACACTATGGATAAAGTACCTCTTGCCCACAAATCAGGCGTCTACAGAATTTCTTGTTCACAGACTGATTGTGTTGCTTAATATGTCGGTCAGAGTGGTAGAAAAATAAAAAAACAAGAGTTTTGGAACATGTTAAACTAATTGAGAGTTCTAGAAACCCACACATAGATGATTATAATACTAAAAGTTCATTTGCTAACCATATTCTTGATCACCATCACAGCTTTGATATTGATACTGATTTAGATATTTACACGTTTGCCAAAAAGGTTCTCTACTCAATTTTCTTGAAATATTTTAGATCAATTCTGTTATAAAAATCCGAATGTTGTTTCTCTGAACAAACAAGTACAATTTGATTGCCGAAAGTTTTTTAATTCCCTTACAATTCATTAGAATTCTTTATTGCCTTGATCTCCGATAAACCGATTGTTCTATGTCATTGTAGATTTGTTCGTTTGGACAGGTGTTAATCCGGTTGGCTTCGTGGTGTGTATTCCTTTCTTCAGTACAGGTCACACTTCATGGCGTTCGGTGGAATAACTAGTCTGTCATATACGCACTGATCTTTAATTTAATACGTAAATGTTCTACTGTTAGCTATTATATAATTGTTATAAATATGGATAGGTGACATATGAGCTTCTTTGCACAGAATACTATATGCTTCGGTTGGATTTGCTTCTTTCATCATTGTTCTGTGCATGTTGTGCTTCTGTCATCGCTCCATGGTGGATTTTTGATAATTCAGTTTGCTTGATGGATGGCTCCTTATGTGCTGTCAATCACCACTCATTGCTACCATTGTTCCACTTTCCACATGTCGTGAAGTTATTTTATATCGGCTTATGTCTTTAGCCTTCCTAGATTCAAAAAAGGGATATACAACCTTTAAAGGCAAACCTTCATTTTGTCATTGGTTTCAATTATGAACTCCTATGGTTTTACTTCTTTTCTCTTCTTTTATTGTAGAATTTTACACTCCGCTGATGATGAACCTTTAGAGGTTCGAAACATGTACTAATCGATGGTTTTTTACCGACCCACCATCACATAACTAATCGATTGCGATATTAAATTGTGGAGATGACTTTGAGTTTTTCTACTTCGTAAAATCATACCACTCCACTTTGAGATACAATGGACTTCTACCACAGGTGATAGTATCAATGTGAAATGAAAAGTTTTGCTGTCGAACAATATTCCTAGGTTTTCGAGTGACACGGGAAAGATGCCTATTAGAGGTTGTTGTATACAAATAATCTATTGAATTCGTTCTTCTGGTGTACGTCATGACCTTGCACTTTCCATCATTGAGAGTTAATTTGTTTTCTGCACACCAAATATTGAGTGCATTGATATAGTTTTGTAGATATCATTTCGTAGAAATATGCAATTATATAATTTATAAAATGAACCTGTCTTATCATGGACTGAACCAGGCTCTCTATAGTCAACCTCCAAACCAAACGATAGACGGAAACTGGAATTGAGTTTCTTCCTTTATAAAATTTCAAATAGCCTAATTGATTGCTCTGAAATTCTAGGGAAGCTGTTCATTCATGCTAATCCACGCGATACCAGAAATAGACAGTTTTTCTACCTGCAAAACCCACTAATTATGGAAGCACATGCGAAAATTTTATACCAGTCATTTTCAACCAATCAGATGCTTTATTTCGACATTGTTACTATGGTAACCAGAATATTTTCTGAAAATTTTCATCCACATTAGCATGTAGACGTAAAATTAATAAGTGGAAATTTCCCGGCACATGACAGCTATCATATAATTAGACAAAAATAATATTGACAATATTTTTTATTTACTTACTTTATAAGTTGAAAATATTATAACAATTTATTGAGGTGTACATTCTATAATATCGTTAATTAATTTTAAATTCTACAGAAATTCCACTTCTACCTGGTGAATAAAACACAGAACCGGTTTTTTACAATATGCCTGTGTTCCATAAAATAAAAATATTGCCAATCTCTTTAAATAGTTTTATTGCTCAGGATTTAATCCAGATTCTTCCACTACGTATGATAGATATTTTACATTTTTATGATACATTTTAATGTGCTGTGATTCTTTTACGATTGAAAGTTCATTTAATTATCACTTTTTTACTAACTTATGATTGTATACAATGTTATGAGGAACTTATAATGCCACAAATAAAATATTGATTGACAGGAGTAGTGAATGTCAAATCCATGGCTAACTTTACAAAATATTTTTTTAACCGGCAACATACGCCAACAACATTCTATTTAGAATAAAGTATAGAATATCCCGATTTCCTGAATTATTTGAAAAACAAATTATTACCGATAATATTAATTTTTCTTAGAATTATAATCCACTTTCATTTTTGATCAATATTGACATTTCCCTGAAACCCAGTAAGAAAATTGTATGAAAACAATCAATTTTATATAAAAATTTATCTGATATTGTATATTTTATTTTACTAGGGCACGGGGGAAAAATCAAAAAATATCTCCCGCAATACGTATCCACTTTCATTTTTAGTCAATATTAATTTCCCTGAAATCTAGTAAGAAAATTGTATGCAATCAATTAATTTTACATAATAGTTTATCTGATATTATATATTTGATTTTACTAGGGAACGGGAAAAATCAGAAAAAAAAAATCTCCCCCAAAACTCCCATTACACACAGCCTTCTATTTATTTGTGAATAACGTCAAAATAAATATTTACTCAATGTTTTCTATTCAAATATAATTGTATAACATTTTCTTACCACATCCCCCTCGTGCTTGAATTAATTGCGGGAAATTTGTCTCGTACATGAGTTTTTAAAGAAAGAAAAATGAAAATTTTCTCTCTTCAGACATTATGAATATGTCATTCAATCGTTTCATGTTTCAAGCCACTTCGAAATTGAAGCTAGATACTTGGTCTTTTACTGTGACGAACTTTACATTTACTTGGAAAGTCATGGCTTTCCGGATTTATTATTATTGACAGAGCACTGGCTGACAGAAGACGAACCTTTGTTCATACCACATTATGTCATTTTGACCAAATTTTGTAGAAAATTTTTTATTCATGGTGGAACTATGATCTTAGCCAAGGAAGCAATTCTTGATAAATTTTGTTTCAAGGCAATTGATAAACTCAATCACTTGATTGTTGAAAAAGAGTTCGAGTTTTCAATTGCTCATTGCAAAAAGAATGAGTTATATATCTTATGTGTGTATCGTCCACCGCAAAGTAACGAAAATATTTTCCTTGAAAGGCTAGATGGTATTCTTTCTCAGCTCTCTCCAAATGTGAATATTATGTTGACAGGTGACTTTAATATCGACTTTGACAGTAAAAACCCAAGAGCGTGTCTAATCCAGAACCTAATTCAATCATTCAACCTCACAATGCATGTGGAATCCCCGACACGTTTCTCGAAATACTCCTCATCCATTTTAGATTATATATGTACCAATATTACCTGTCTATCTTGTGAGGTCACTAATAGTGGCCTGTCTGATCATGAAGCTGTCATTTGTAAAATACAAACCAATTACATGAAGCCAAACTCTAATAAAAATTTTCGACGCATATTTAGTAGTAAGAATTTTGAAACATTTGAACAGCTGAGTTCAACTATATGCTGGGAGGAAACCCTAAAGAATAAAGACCCACTGACCGATTTTCACGCACAACTTTGTGATATATTCAATACTGCATTCCCCTTGATCAAATCAAAAACTAAAGTCAGAAAGCAGTGGATAACAAAGGGTATAAGAGTTTCATGTAAAAACTTGCGTTCCCTTCATTATATAAGGAAATATTCGCTTGAAAATGAAGCCTTTATGTTGTTCTTTAATAATTATAGGAAAATTTATAGAAATGTTATAAAAGCAGCTAAACAGCTATATTTTGGAAAAAGAATATGTAAGTCCAACAATATGTCAAAAGAAAGTTGGGCAATTATTAATGATCTTAGAGGGAAAAATAGTAAGCCACCCCTAAATACCATTCTAGCGGCTGATGAAATCAATAATTATTACTGCACTATTGCCGATACTCTATCTAGGGATATTAAAACACAAGAAGATCCAGTCACCTATTTAAAGGATATATCTGTGAAAGACTCCTTTTTTCTATCACCCACTAGCCCAGAAGAATTGAAAGAAATGTTAAAAGATATAAAAAATAGACATACTTCTGGTTGGGATGAGATCTCCGCTAATGTTCTAACCCACCTCCCACATAATGCTATGTCTGTCTTAGCCGAGGCAATTAATATATCATTTTTGAATGGAACATTCCCGAAATGTCTCAAGATAGCGGTAATAAATCCTTTGCTCAAAGGAGGAGACTGTGATATAATTTCTAATCTAAGGCCTATTTCACTATTGCCAACTTTGGCCAAATTAGTTGAAAAATTAGTTAAAAAAAGGATGTCTTCATTTCTGCTCTATCATAATTTGTTAAGCTCTCACCAATTTGGCTTTCAAACAGCGAAGAGCACAAATGATGCCATGTTTGCCTTACTAGAGAATATATGTCTCAAAATCAACGAATGTGATTCAGTTGCAAGAATCTTTTGCGACCTTACAAAAGCTTTTGACTGTGTTGATCATAAGATACTTCTTCAAAAATTAGAAATTTATGGTTTCAGAGATATAACATTAAGATGGTTTCAATCATACTTAACAGAACGCAAACAAATGGTCTCGCTCAACGGAGAAAGTTCAAAATCTCAACTGGTGAGTTGTGGGGTACCACAAGGATCAGTGCTTGGCCCCCTTTTGTTCTTGGTGTACATCAATGATCTGGCAAGCATCAATATCAGGGGTAAATTCACTATGTTCGCAGATGATACTACAATACTGTGGCATGGCAACAACAGTGATGAACTGAATAAACACATAGCTACAGACATATCTCTGGTGAAAAACTGGTGTGATTCCAATAAATTATCATTCAATGTCTCAAAAACATGCATTGTAACCTTCAGATGCACTCTGAATGACATAATCTTAGGGAACTCGAGAATAAGTACCAAACCATCAGCCAAGTTTTTGGGACTCCATGTGGATAACAGTCTGTCTTTCAATACTCATGCAGTACTTTATGCAAAAAATTGTCATCAGGTTGCTTTGCAGTAAGGATCATATCATCAGAATTAAATACATCTGCAGCGAGAGCAACATATTTTGCTCTGATTGACTCACTGTTGAGATATGGAATTTGTTTTTGGGGGAATAGCTCTCAATTTCTATTGAACTCGGTGTTCGTTTTACAAAAGAGGGCTGTGCGATACCTTTGTAAAGCGAAACCCAGAGATTCATGCAAACCCTTGTTTATTACTCAAAAAATATTAACATTGACATGTATCTTTATTCTGGAAAGTGTATGTTTAATCCGCAAAAAATTTTACAATAATATCCAATCTCTGTCAACTTACAAGACGAGGAGTGATAACTTTACAGTATCCCTACCAATTCCCAGAAGCTCCTTGGTAAAGGGGTCAATAATTTATAATGCAAAAAAAAATTTTCAACCACCTGCCTTCACATATTCGTTCTTTGGTGGCACATAATAGATTCAGGATGGCTGTCAAGGAGCTACTGCTAGATAGAGCATATTATAATTTGAAAGAATTTTATGACAATGTATTTTAAGTATTTGATTTCGAATTGTAATTTTAATTTAGCTTTAAATATGTGTCTGTTTATATACAACTGTACATGTTATATACAAAAATTTTTTAGTATGCGTTTAGGACTATTCATTGATCCTGGCGTTATTGTGACTTTTCACATATATGTATGTACATGTATGTATATATGTATGTATGTGTATATATGTTCGTTTATATTTATACACTTTGTACTCTTTTTGTATTTTAAATGTTTGTACTCTTTTATATTTTAAATGCTTATAACTATTTATAATTACCTTCTAGCTTTGTCAATTAGAATTTAATTCTTTCGATATTAAAGCATATTCGATTTGATTACTGTTATTTATTATACCTTACATTATGATTGTATATACTTCTTCCTTCTTTATATTTCTTATTTTTTTTATTCTTCTTATTGCTATGTTTAGTTATGTAAGTTATATACCATTTGGAATTTCATGTATTCTGTGGTGTACTTCTCGAATAAATAAAAAAAAAGTATTTCTCATGAAGCTTTATTTTCTAGCTAATTTGAAATATCCATGGAAGAAGCGTTCCTCGCTGTATTTGAATGCCCAATATGTTTGGCCTACATGATGCCGCCTATCCGGCAATGCACACAAGGCCACTGCTTCTGCAACGATTGCTTCAACAACGTATCAAGATGTAGCATTTGTGGGTATCCCAAGTCAAACGTCCCTTGTCTCACCATGGACAAAATCCATGCGATACTGACTTTTCCTTGCAAATTCAAGAATGAGGGTACGTTTCACAACATTTGCTTTGCATGTGGGGTTTTGAGTTTGGGAAATTATTTTTAATTTATTTTATCCATTCAAACAAATATCGCTTGGAAAGTTATATATATATATATATATATATATATATATATATATATATATATATAAATATAAATAAATCTGCAAATTCTGAATACCGACACCACAAACGGCGCATGTCTTGAATCAGCGCAATCGCGACAACCGACCTCCTTATAGAACAAGAAATATGTTGATAGGACTCCATTAGGTGGAAAAATACCAAAAAAAGGAAAATTATTTAATATAAATTGACCGCTACACATCACTCAGGTACGTACCCCCATATCAATGATAATATGTATTCATATAAAATAACAAAATTGTGCTTGTCACAAAAAAAAAAATCTGAAATTTGTTATTGTCAATAGAGAATTATGAAATAAATAAAACTGAAGAAGTCCCAGGCCCGGGACGAAACGTCTTTTAACAAATAAACGTATCAATAATTGTGGAATCCAATAACCCAAGAAACTACGAAAAAAAAATATACAGGAAGGATTCAAGAAAACTATTTCAAATATATATATATATATATATATATATATATATACAGTGCTTTTCTTTAATGTCCCCCCCTTTTACTTTTGACATCTAGAAATATTTGTTTTTCTCTGCCATATGGCAATTCCAACAATCCGATAAGGTTTGATAGGTTATTTTTTGTTTAAACAAAAAATGACAAGAAATGTCAGTATGACAACGAACATCATTGTTCAGTTAAAATATTCTCATTTAGTTTTCGGTTTTACTATTGAATAGGTACCACGTGAACTATCTCTAAAATGATCAATTCTCGTCCACTGGAAGAAAAAATAGAAGCGATTTTTATTTACGGTGCGACGCGTAACTTTCACGAAACCGAATTAATTTTTAATGATCGTTTCCCGAATTGTCCTATCTGTAGAAAATATTCAAGGGAACTTGTAACCAAATTTACAACTACCGGTAGTGTACAGAACAAAAAGCCATCAGGTCATCCGTCATAGCTGTATGGGGCCGGCTTTAGAATAGCCCCATGGTAAATCCTGCCTGTCGTAAGAGGCGACTAAAAGGATAACCGTAGGTGGAAGATGGTCGCATCGCCCGGTGAAATACCACCATATCGACTTTGTGTGCTGTGAAATGGATCATTCCATGTTTCAGTGTTCGGTCGATACTTTCCGGTCTCCCTCTTTCCTTTTCCCCAATTCCTCCTTCATTTTCAGGTGCATCCTAATAGTATTAATGATGAAGTCTCCTAGAGTAAAACACTCCGGAAGCAAAATACCTCTCCATTCGGATTTCCGGGCGAGAGGTACTCGAGGGGACTCAACATTAAAGATTAATTTTTGCAACATCCGCGGACTCAACAAGAACATCAATGACGTCCACCATCACCTACAGACGAAAAACCGGATATTCTGGCTCTAACAGAAACACAAGTAAACTCGTCCACCAACAAGGTCCATATGCGTTGTCCTGGTTACGAACTCCATTCTCGATTCAGGTTCAAAGGTGGAGTTGCCTTTACGCTAAGGCTAACCTTTCATGCCAGCGTGAAGAGAGTTTGGAACCGAAGACTTTGATGTGATGTGGTTCAAGCTATCTGATACCAAACTGACTAAGTTCCTCTGCTGCCTTTACCTATCACCTAATGAACCTTCATATAACGACCTCTTTGAGTTTTTATCACTCAAACTGGACTACATTCAGGAGAACCATCCAACAGCTGAAACCATAATCATGGGAGACTTTAATGTACATAACGCTGCCTGGCTCAAATTCTCTAACAAAACAGATGATGCGGGTCGTCAAGCCGAGGCCTTCGCCATCACTCATGGTCTAGAACAACTGGTCGAGCTACCAACCCGCATCCCTGATGTCAACAACCAGTCTGCCAATACACTAGATCTTTTCCTCACCACCAATCCTGACCCGTATAGAATAGAAGTTTGTGCCCCACTTGGAAACTCTGATCACACCCTCATCTCCACAACATGCTCTTTCCATATACCATCGAGCTGCACAATACCACCCCGTCTCATGTGGCATTACAATTCGGCCGACTGGGAAGGTCTTCGTATGTTTTTCTCAGCGTTTCCATGGAAGGGGTTTGTTTCTCTTCAGTAGACCCAACACGATGTGCTGAGACAATTTCTGAAATCATCATGTTGGGGATGCAAACTTACACACCGAATACCGAAAGAAGAACATCATCCGATAAGACCTGGTTTAACAGAAACTGCTCTAGAGCTGTGGCTTCCAAACAGGCAGCATACCATCGATGGCTAAAAAATCCGGGCCCTGAGACCAGAGCAGCATATGTCGAGACTAGAGGCATATGCAAAGAGACAATAGAATGCTCAAAAGATGCCCACAATGCCAAAATAAGATCAAAACTTGCTAAATGTCCTAACGGATCCCGTTCATTTTGGTCTTTCGCCAAAGCTGTGGGAAGAAACTTCACTTCCAGCTCATTTCCCCCTCTAACCAAAGAAGATGGAACACTAGCAACGACTGCCCAGGAAAAAGCCAATATCTTTGCGCACCTATTTGCTGGAAATTCCACTCTGGATTCATCGGGAAAACAACCCCCGAACATTACACCTATTGACAGTCACATGCCGAGATCACCTTTCGCCAACGTACTATCAGAAGTGGATTGCAAGTTGTCACCAAATTTGGGGGTATTTCCGTCCAAAAGCCTGTGGATTGACGGAATCCCGCCGATTGTTCTCAAGAAATGTGCCCCCGAACTAACACCTGTTCTTTGCAAGTTGTTCAACCACTCTTACAATTTGGGGGTATTTCCGTCCAATTGGAAAATTGCAAGAGTACAGCCAGTCCCTAAAAAAGGCAAAAAGGCCCTACCTAGCAACTACATACCTATCGCACTGCTATCTATTATTTCAAAGGTCATGGAAAAAGCCATCAACATCGAGCTCATGAAATATCTGGAAGACTCAGGAATTGTCAACGATAGGCAATATGGCTTCCGCCATCAGAGATCAACTGGTGACCTGCTCGCTTACGTCTCACATATATGGCAGCTATCTATTGAAAAGTATGGAGAAACTTTAGCTGTGGCATTAGATATCTCCAAGGCGTTCGATCGAGTTTGGCACCAGGGACTCCTCGCACAGCTTCCGTCTTATGGCTTGCCCCCTCAGCTGTGTTCTCTGCCTGCTAGTTTTCTCTCAAACAGGTCTCTCCATGTAGTGGTCGATGGAGTTTCATCTGACACTCTACTCATAAATGCTGGTGTTCCGCAAGGATCTATTCTCGCACCAACACTATTTCTACTTCACATCAACGACCTGTTGAAAGCAACTTCATGTCCAGTACACAGCTTTGCCGATGATAGTACCCTCCATACCGCTTTCTCTTCCAGGGCCCCTATATCAGCCCGTGAAACCAGAAATGAACGAGGAAGAAATGTTAATAATATAAATATGGACTTAGCAACAATTCTCGAGTGGGGATCTAATAACTTGGTAGAATTCAATGCAAATAAAACACAAGCATGTCTTTTCTCTAGAAAAGCCGATCTCACTGTGCCTAACATAACTTTGTCAGGAGTAACCATACCACTGAAGTCATCCATATCGATGCTTGGTATTACTATCGCAATAACCTTTCCTGGGAAAATCACGTGAGGTCCATTGCCAAATGTGCATCCCAAAAACTTGTGTTTTAGCTTCGTGCCAAGAGCTAGTTCACCCTCACTCAGCTGCTTATGATCTATAAGGCACACATCCGACCAGTAATGGAATACTGTTCCCATATTTGGAGCGCGGCACCTAAACATATCCTGAGGCTATTGGATTCTGTCCAAAAAAGGGCAATTCGTCTCGTCGGCGATGCCTCGCTTACAAACTCGCTCACTTGTCTGGAACACAGTAGAAAAGTTGGCGATTTGTCTCTATTTTATAGATATTTCCATGGGCGATGCTCTTCTGAAATATCAACAATCGTTTCTGCTTTGGCAGTCTCTTCGAGACTAACCCGTCAAGTTCAGTCATCACACCCCTTCGTGGTCACTTTGGAGACCTGCAGAACATCACTTTCCAAAGACTCGTTCATCCAACGAACAGCGAGGCTTTGGAACTCATTGCCTAGGGAGGTGTTCCCCGAGGCATACAACCTCCAGAAACTTAAGAAGAACACCAACTCCTACCTTCTTTCCCTTGGTTCCCACGATGTTCTCTGAACATTACAGGATATCCCTTTTCGTGGGAACCAGAACATAAAAAAAAAATCCGAAAGAAGAGCAAGTTCAACTAATTGGTGAGATGATAGTAAATCCTCAACAGTCTACTTCCTCCGTCGCGACTGTTTGTGAGGTGTGTCCTTCTACTGTGTGGAGACTTTCGATGAGGAATAAGTATCATCCATACAAAATCAAAATGGTACACCAGTTAACTGAAGATGACCCTGATCGAAGAATAGAATTCCGCGAAATTATGACGGAAACCATTCCAAGGCATCCTACCTATCTCCACAATATTTGTTTCAGCGACGAATCTACATTTTATCTCAACTACAAGGTTCGCAGACAAAATTGCCGTTATTGGAGTGACACCAACCCTCACATTTTCCGCGAAACTCATACTCAATATCCAGAAAAAATTAACGTCTGGGCAGGAATATTGGGAAACCATATTGTAAGACCTCTATTCATTGAACAAAATTCAACAGGGGAACTGTATTTGAATATGCTGGAAAATACTGTTGACCCTCTAATCACCGAAATCGTCGAAGCGAATCCCAATGAATTCGATATGGATATTGTATTCCAACAAGATGGAGCACTACGGACAAGTAAGAAACTATTTGGATAATACTTTTCCCGGTCGTTGGATTGGCCGTCGAGGTCCTATGGAATGGCCATCCCGCTCGCCTAGTTTGACACTTGTAGACGTTTTTTATGGGGCTATTTGAAGCAAAAGGTGTACGAAACTGAACCTGCTTCAATATTGGATATACGGCAGAGAATAATAAATATTTGTAGAAATATCGACGTAACTGTGTTCGAAAATGTTCGGCGTGAAATATCGGATAGGCTGTTCTTATGTCAAGCAGTTCAAGGCAACCATTTCGAGCACGTGTCTACGGTTAACACTTTTCTTTGAGGGCCATGTCCATTTAATTTCTTCCATTTCGTTTATATATATATATATATATATATATATATATATATATATATATATTAATCAGTATTTTGCCTGTACCTCTGCTAGGGCGGATCTAGGCAACTGTACTGGGGAGGTGGGGCGGTGGTAGTCAAATTTGGAGGGTGCGCCTTAATTTTTTTTGGAAACAAATCAAAATACATATTAAAAAACACGAAACATAAAAACGATTTATTAGTTTTATCAGGTTTCGTTTTTTAACATAAATTAATACATTTGTGTCTGCTACATTTGAACATTGAATACAGTTTAAACTTTAAACTAAGCTAAGATTGAAAAAATGGCTCATAAATTTTGGTTTTCAGTAAAAAAAGTAACTTGAAACTGAGAAAACATCAATAACAATCCATGCAGTATGAAACGAAAAGGAACAACACTAACTAAAATCGTAATTCTAGAGGCAAATTTAAACCATATTAGCAGTGGCGGATTTACAGATTTGCCGCCCATTGGCTATTCAATTTTTGCCGCCTCTAAATTTTTATATGTCAATGTATGTGTCAAAAAACCGTCGTGCATAGACCCACAGAAAAATTCATCTCTTCAGAACCATCCAAGATAACTCAACAAAGTTTTTTCCAGTCCAGTCGAGCATTTTTTGAGATAGGAGTCGCTTTCAACGATTTTTTGAAAATGACAAATTACAAATGGCAACAACTCGACTTTTTCAAATACAACACCCTATATTTTATTGCATCATTGCATGACATTTTTTAAGAGCTTTTTGCTGAAATAGGGTTTGTGGGGTCTACTTTGTAAAATTTGCGATTTTTTTTTTGGAAAAAAAGGAATTGGCCGCTATCGTAAAATCAAACACCTCGATACAATTCTGAAAATATATTTCAACAAAATGAAATTGTAATAGAAACAGGAGTACATCACAAAGGAAACAATTCTAGTAATATTTACCATGAACAGCAAAGGGTGATTAACAGAAAACAATGTAAACATTTTGAGGAATGACTACTTACAAATGCTCAAATAGGTCACCATCATGTTCCTCACAAGATGCTACTCTAAATTATTATTTCAGTTATGAATAATTACTTTTTATAAGAAAAAAAGTAATTTTAATGCCATATCGTATGGATTTTTGAAGATCGTGTTCACAGTTTACTTTCGAAAAAATCACTTTTTCACTTCAATTTTTTTTTAATATACTCATTTGACTGGAGAGAAGCCGTTGAATTCAAAATTGCTGCTTAGTATTGTTCTATCTTATTATAATTAATTAATATTGGCATTTTCTGAAAAAGTTGGCTTTGTGAAAAAGTTAACAAATGTACTAATGTAAACATTCAATTTAAATAATTCGTGTACGACATGAGCGCTTAAGGCATGCTCATTTGGATTTTCCAAACTTTTTCTTACTACAAATAAAATAGTTAACTGATGATATGTATCAATTTTCTAATCAGCAAATTATCTAACTTCATAATTTTTAATTGTCAACTCGCAGTCGTTCAAATATCAGTTATTTGATTAATTCGAAATGAAACACTATATCTCTATAAGATATTGAACTAGTTTTTTATTTAATAAAAATTAGTCAATTTTAGTCAGTATTTTTTACGCATAAAGAAATAACTTTCTGAAATTGAATTTGACAATTTGCAAACTTGCTGCAGCAATCATGATTAGACCATCGATATTATATCAAGATTGCATTGTGTGAGGAGATCTCATAATTATTAGGTACACGAAGAAAATATTATAGCAGTTATCAGTGAAGAAAATATGTAAAAATAAAAAAAAAAACGATTTTTGTTAAATATTTTAATTTTTCTCCAATTTTCGAAATTCGTATTTTGTGTGTGTATAATATTTTTTTTTCAATTTGTAAATCGAAATAAAATATTTATGAACTAAATTTTCCGCCCCTTAAAATTTGCCGCCCTAGGCTCCAGCCTACTCAGCCTGCTGGTAAATCCGCCACTGCATATTAGTAAGACAAAATCTCAATAAAAAAGTACAATGAACTAAATCTTTGTTAGAACGAATAAAATAAGAACTAGAGGACAAACTCAGTTTTACGTTTCTTTAAATTTGCAAAACAATCTGTAAATTTCTCTATATCTATTAAAATATTGCGGTTGATGTGCAAAAGGGCAAGACCTGCTGAACGTTCCTTAGTCATGTTTGATCTAAGCCACATCGAACCGAAAAAGAACTAAAGAGTATAAGGCAGAGTTAGCAGATGTTGTTAAATTAATTTTACATATCCAGTATACTCAAATCCAGGAGGTTTTCAAATAGGAATGTATTGTAATGTATAATTCTATAAAAGTCGGCTGCTATAGGTATATAGTAGCCAGAAAAGAAGCATATTCAGTATTGGGGGTAGATAGGTAGATAGATCCACCCTTGTGCCTCTGGATCCAAAATCAGCAAAACTTTAATTGAGGGATTGTTTGACAATGAAAGAAAGTGATTGGTAAGTAAGAACTTGTCGAAGTGTTATTTTATTACAATTCACGCGACAAGCTTTTTGAAACCAAATTATTCAACAAAAAATAATTGCCAGCGATTACTTAAACTTATTTTGTACGTTTTAGTTCACGGCTTGAATAAAAGCTTGTCTTTAAAGGGGTTTTTTAATACTTATTTTATTGATTTGTTGAAAATATGAACAGGATGTTCATAATATCAGATGTGGAATTATATTCAATCAATCAAAATATACTTTATTGTCATAAGAATTAGATCTTGTGGACAAAGTGTGTACAATATATATATAAATAAAATATGATAAAAGCATTAAAAATTTTGTCATTACAGTAAATTATTTGAAATAAAATACAATCACAAGTTGGTAGTAAGACTGCGACTGAAAGATAAACTTTAGTCACTATCTTCCATCGTCAAGATAACCTCTTGTGGGGTATTCATTTATTTTATATTTTGCTCTGAGTTCGACCCCAAAAACTCCCTCACACCAATTTTGAATAAAATCTGACCATAATCACGAAGCTCATCCGCCATCCTGAAGTCGCCATCTTGAATTTATAGATTTTAGCAGAAAATTCATAATCCTGAAAACCCCACATACCAATTTTGAATAAAATATGACCACAATCAAAAACTCGAAAATCATAAAACTCGTCCTCAATCTTGGAGACGCCATCTTGAATTTATGAATTTCGACAAAAAAAATCATAATCTCCGACCCCAAAACCCCCCGCATACCAATAAAATTAGACTATTAGTATATGGTGATCAAATGTTTGTACTCCAAGATCTCAATTCATAGATTTTTTTAATTAAATGCCTAAGCCGCTTCACAACATAATTTACATGGTCATTCCATCTCATATACTGATCCATAACCCCCAGGTACTTGATCATTTTTGTTTTTTCTATAACAGCACAATTGCAGTTTATTGTATGAGTGCAGTGTGTGTCATGGATATGGATTATGTTTTGTCCCGGTTGATTAATCTGCATTAGGGTGAATGTAATAAATTTAGTTTTTTCGGAAGGTTGTGATTAATACTTCAATACTTTTTTTTCCTGAGACTTTTTTACAAGATGGAAATCTCAAATACACAATAAAAAAGGAGTTAAAAAATAAGGATAAAATATGGAATATAATGTGAGAAATATATATATATATATATATATATATATATATATATATATATATAATATATATATATATATTGAATGTACATAAAAAAATAATTCAATAGTAGTGTTAGGAGGTAATCATATAAAACAAAAAAAAATATATAGAATAAACAGTAAAATAGTAAACAAGCAAACAATCATGATGTCAAGCAGCCAGATCAGTTTGAAAATATTCATCTAGTGAATAAAAGGCATTTTTGAAGAGAATACTTTTAACGCTATTTTTGAAATTGATGGGATTAGAAATTTTCTTAATGAATATTGGAAGTTTATTAAATATTTTATAGACATAATATGGGTCCATTTGATAAGAGTTAATTTGTGAAAGGAATTTGTCTAAGAGTATAACCAGCGGCTATGCGGATAGTATGCCTTTGCTGAAACTTGTGGTAATGATTCTTAATGTAAGTGACACAATTCAAAATATACATGGATATCACAGTTAAAATTTGTAATTCAGTGAATAACTGCTTACAAGAACCACCATATTTTTTAAAACACATGGTCCTTAATATATTTTTTTTGCGAAATCAACAGATCATTCAATCTACTGCGTTTACCGTAGCAGATTAAGCAATAATTCAGACATGAGTGGACATAGGCATAGTAGTAGCTTAATGAAATATTAATAGGGCCAACATTTCTAACATTCCAAATAACGAAACAATTTTTGGATAATTTATTAGAAATAGAGTCAATATGATCATTCCAGGATAATTGGGAATCAATGTTCAACCCTAAGAATTTGACTGATTGTTTCTGTACAATAGATTTAGTATTTGCTCCAACCAATATACTACAATCCATTTCTCTAAGCGAGAGGCCGTTTCTGGAGCAGTAATTAAGCATATCTGGTATCTCCCAGTTCCTTTTCTGATTTTTGAAATCCTCCTTTTGTCGTATGGAAAACGATTTTCTGGGCCAAAACCCTGTCATCAAATTACCCTGTGTACTTTTAATCTCAGAGCGCATATGCATATGAGGAATGAACACGTTATGAAAACCGTACGAAAAAACATCGTTTCCTACGAATGTAAACAAATGATCTGGGTAATTGGGGGTCTAAAACTACAAGTGCGCTCGACGGGTGGCCCATAAACATCAACTATGGTCAATGGCACTTGAGATTTTCTACTAGAAAGGCGTAATTTACTATTGCGGATAATCCTTGGAAGGCCTTTTAAAAGTTTGGGATTTATAAAACAAGTGTACGAGATATTGTTTCTTTGTTCGGCTTCCGGTATATTTTTTCAAGATGTCGAGTTAAAAACAGATTTTCTCTGAGAACCATAGAAAAAATACAACGGACGAACGGCATTTTAGCAGGCTATGGGTGGGGGAGTAATAGTTTCGAGGCCGAGAAAGCTTTTCTCAAATCTAGAATGGTCACTTGAGTTCACTTCGCTTCGCGGCCTCTCAAGCTCGAATACGCTCTACGACCTGGGGGTGAGTTATATATTTTTTTTTCTTCGAAGGCGCGCTGCCTGCGTGCGATTTTCTGCGACTATAGCCAGTCCAGTGGATATTATACGAGTGCTTCCTGGGGAAAAGCAGCTCATTCTTTCACAGTTATTTGGAGTCCGAACTGTGATCTCGAAGCCTAGCGATAATTTTAATTTTTTTAGAATTCTTATCGACGCTTCACCTGCTACACCGTCCTAAGAACTAGATACGAGGGTTGATAGCCAACGGCAGCAGATTGAGGGATTTTTGGATCGTCAACTTCAAGAGTTCTGGCCTCCAGTCTTTTGATTAATCAACCTTTTCGTTTCAGCTCCTGATACAGGTTCTTCCAGCGTCCGGCTGATTTCTACGTTATACGTTGATTTGTATACTAATTAACCCTTCTCTTACAGGATCCTGCACACGTGTGCTTTGGTATGCGGGGTGGAACAAGCCTAATTTGATTTCTCCTGAGGCTGGGAGAAAACCCCCTCATCGTCGGCAGCTCACTGACGTGATATCCCTCACAAACCGACAGACAGATACACTGAAGCGAGACGTCAACCAGAATTGAACCTAGAGATCATACACGTGTATGAACCTCAGTGCACGGGTCTTTCTGAGACTAAAAACGTATCAGTTACACTGCGGTGATAGGTGTAAACACGGGTTATTAATAATAAATTCTGACAACAAAACTAAAGGTTTTAGTTCATGTGTATCGAATATGTGTAGGGATCGTAGGTGCCTCTGTATGACCGTAGCATAAGCTCAATGTCGTGTTTGCAGTTGTACGCGTTATATAGTTCTGTCTTAGGGAAATGTTATTAAGATAGGCCACGGTACGCGCTTAATTTTAGGGAGTAAATTCAATTTTGACATCCCCTCCATGTCCTACAATTTACGCTCGAGGACTCGCCCCGAAACACAAATTCAACAAACTTCATGTGTACTTCACCCCGTTGAAGGTATCACGCGAGTTTCATATACCCAAGCTCTTGTTTGTTCTCCACATGAGAACCGGTCGGCTTATCAGCCCATCTTTACAGCTGTGGTTCATTTTCTGTTGAAAATAATTTTTCTTTTGGCTCTAGCTTGGAGAGCCCTGAAATCAATAGGGATAATTCTGTCTCAGGAAGTTTAGGCCCGAAGAGCGCACAGCTGTTTGTTGAATCGCGACGCGTCGAAAATTGCGCAACGGAATCTAGCGTCCCACTAGATTCGCAAAAATCGGTGCATTTAAATTCACTTACATCTCCTAGGTTAAACCGTGTGAGAGGAAGTATGGATTGTATGAATGCGAACAAAATTCCCGTTGGGAACCTTCCTGGTGACGACAATGATGAAATACCGAATGATTTTTCTGTTGAACAGAATACAATGCGTGATCTGAGTCAGAAGGAAAGTTCCCCTAATTTTTGTTTCAATAGGCCATTGAGAGCCGCAAGTAATATTTTGAATTTTGGCGATAGACCCGCCCGGGTAACTCATACCCCAATAAATACTGGCTCCCCACAACGAGTTGTGGAGGCCTTTCAAAATTTAGAACGTGATACGTTGAGTCCAGGGGCCTCCAGCCCACTCAATTTTTCTGAACAATTTCCAAACAAATCAAGAATGAATGTAATGAGAATGTTTGAGGTCAAATCACCCTCGCACTCCAGACAATAACTCAATTATATCAGAGCTCAATTGCTCGCGAGCTAATGTCGGGCCCCCGATCGAAGGGGTCCCATCTGCACGCGAGGCCGTTCATCAGACGGCCCGCCCGAATAGTGAAATCCCTGCTATTCGGCAGGTGGTATCGCCAGAGGAACGGGAAGAATGGGATTTATTCTTGAGATTCGAGTGGTTCCGTGAAATGAAACTGAAGACACCGGTAATTAATGCCGGTGAGGGAATCTCACCGCCCGCTTCCCCTGTAGGTAATCGACCTGTTTCGAGACACTTTCAGCTACTACCTGTGAATATGAGTGTTGTATCGTCCGCATATGAGATGAGATATCCCTCAAAGTTATTGATGAAGCAAATACTGTTGATGTAAACAAGAAACAATATAGACCAGGTGAAGCCTTTGAAAATGGTAAAAAGTGAAAAAAATAATAGTAGGATGAAACCCATTGGAGGAGGAAGAGAATATAACAAAAATGAAAGGACAAATAATTTACGGGCGATCTGAGGTCGGGAAGTGGAAGGGGGTAAGTTTTTAAGGGTAAAAAACGGTTTATCTCGATTTCCGGCAAAACTACAAGTCCTATGGGAAAAAGTTGAGCGGAAAAGTTGTAGGTAATAAAAAGATATACAATTTTTGTTTCGACACTTTTTTCACATAACCTCAAAATTTATGTAAAAAATTCAAATAACCAAGTTTTTAATTTTTTCTTTTTATCTGTTACAAAAAAAAAAATTTTCACGAAATTTGGTGAAAACTTTCCATGTCTCAATAAACATTGTAATTTTTTTGATTTGAAATATAAATTTTTTCACCTTATTTTGACTTAAAAGCACCCTAATTTTCAATCGAAAATTTTCTCGTGAAAATATCAGCTTTTTCAAAAAAGTCGGAGGGCTTTTTGTTTGTTGAAATCTCTTCTTTCTGATGGTTTGAAAAAAATATACATTACTATTACTATGTTCTCAAAAAATGCAAAGAAACGAAAAAAACTCGAATCCGAAATTTTCTTTTAATCATTATACACAGTTTTGAGCTATTTATTAAAATTTACACTTTAATTACTCAAAAAACGTAAGATTTCATGTTACATTGATAAACAAAAAATTGAAAATCGAAATATACTACTATAATTAACAACCAAATAAGTTAATATTTAATAAGACATCTACAATATTTTAAGAAAGTTGTACAATATTCTTTAAATTACATGCGTAGATGCCTATTTATTGCTATTTTAAGATAACTTATATATCTAAGTATCGTAAATTCATTATTAGACAATAAAAATTTGTCAAATTTGGCCAATATTTTTTATAAAAAAGATGCAAACAAAGAAGATATCGAAAAAAATGGAATACAATTAATCAAATCTATTTATAAATTTAAAAATGATAATATAACACTGAATCAATCAAGATTTCGAAAATTAAATCATCTTTCATATTGCCAAATCTCCCACCCACAGAAGGTGCAGCAGAACAACATTGTTACAGGGCATATTATCAGCTTCAAAATTGGCTGGGTAACGAACTGACAGCAACAGATTGGGGCTGGAAGAAATATCAACGTGGCATTATGCCCAAATTTACAGAGAAGGAATTAATTCCGGAAATATTGCCCAAAACTATTTGCTGCAGCTGTGAAACTGGATGTAACAGTTTAAAATGTGGCTGCCGAAAACATGGTTTAAAATGCACAAATTTATGCTCAAATTGTCATGGTTCTGAAAAATGCTCCAATGTGGAAGAAAAAACCTACAAGGAAGTTAATGATTCAGATGAAATTGTGGATGAAGAACCAATGCAGACTGGAAATAATATTGGAGACGAAGACGGTGATGGTCTTGAAGATTTCGAAGATCTACTAGAATCGGAAGGTTTGTCGAATCTAACGATGAAGAAATGCCATCAAAGAGACAAAAACTAATGTAAGTGATTAGAATTCAAGATAAAGTATTTATAAATAACAAGATTAATGTATTTAAAAATATTATAATGGATAACGTAATCAGTATAAAGTATCGAAATTCAATAGTACGATTTACATGTATATTTATATATTATGAGATTATGAGACATAAATGTAATAAAAATTTAATAAATCAACTTTTTTACTGACAAATATTTTTTTGTTTATCAATGTAACATGGAATCTTACGTTTTTCGAGTAATTAAAGTGTAAATTGTAATAAATAGCTCAAAATTGTATATAATTATTAAAAAAAATATTTTCGGATTCGAGTTTTTTTCGTTTCTTTGCATTTTCTGAGAACATTTACCATAGTAATGTATAATTTTTTTTACACCATCAGAAAGTAGAGATTCCAACGAACAAAAACCACACCCACTTTTTCAAAAAAGCTGATATTTTGAAGGGAGAATTTTCGATTGAAAATTAGGGTGTTTTTTCGATATTAAGTCAAAATAAGGTGAAAAAATTAATATTTTAAATCAAAAAACTTATAGTGTGTTTGACACATAAAAAGGTAAGTTTTCACGAAATTTCGTGAAAAAAAATATTTTTTTTCAAAAGATAAAAATACAAAACCAAAAACTTGCATATTTGAATTTTTCACATAAATTTTGAAGTTAAGTGAAAAAAGTGTAGTTACAAAAGTTGTAGATCTTTTTATTACCTACAAATTTTGTCCATAGGACTTGTAGTTTTGCCGAAAATCGAGATAAACCGTTTTTTACCCTTAAAAACTCACCCCCTTTCCACTTCCCGACCTCAGATCGCCCGTAAATTATTTTTCCTTTCATTTTTGTTATATTTTCTTCCTTTTCAATGGGTTTCATCCTACTATTATTTTTTTTGGTTTAAAAAATTATCGACCCTGGTCTAATATGGGTCCCTGCGGTACTCCTGTTTTATTTGCCTAACTCAGGTTATTGTCAACTTTGACTTTCTGTGTCCTATGTGATAGATAGCTTCCAAATGTACTGAACGATTACTTATACAGAGAACCGAACCAAATAAACAATTTCGAAGGCATCACAAAAACTATAATGAATGAAAATACCATGATGCACAAGAAATACGACAATATGGAACAAGGCAAGAAAAAAACAACCTACGAATCTTTAACTTCAAGGAAACTCATGGTGAAAATTTGAGAGAAAACAATCAAAATTTCAATGCAAAAATGGCAATCAACATAAACGATGCCGATATAGAACATGCTACAGAGTCGGAAATAAAACAGAAGCCCGAGGTGAAACAAAGAAATTTTCATGAACTTTGGAACCTATGAGATGAAGCAAATAATATATGGCAAGAACCGGAGTTGTTGTAAGAGAATATTTAACAAGTATTAGGTTGAACATTCTCAATAAAAGCTATTGACATCATTACAAAACGTCTGGACCTACGGAGGATTTTTTTTTCGTCAATTATAAAAACAAGATTTGTATTTTGAGATCCTGTGAAGACTTTGATAAATTATTCGGTGCAGGAGACTAAATGATGCCCTTATACACCAATACTAACTATTTTTCATACTAACAAACCATTTTTTTAATTCTTTATTCTGAATCATTGAACTGGTATTCTATACTAACTAGCTGAATTCCTTGATTGATAATATATATATATATATATATATATATATGAACTAAGAAGATTTCAAATGATGTCACTTCCGGTTACCCGTTGAGAAACAATACTTTTAGATGAAGAGAAATTTGTTACTAATCCAAAAGAGCATCACCATCCGCCAACAGCTGTTTCATGGTTTCCCAATCATCGGGACGGCTTGTGGTCCCTTTCAAATTCGTATCAAATATCTCGTAGTGCTAATACCTACCGGCAAGTACGAAAATATGAAAAGCATGAAATTATAGATAGTGATAATCTGTGCGGTGAAGCTTAGACCTGATATCGTGGAATTTTAATGGCACGATATGTCGTGCACATTAACAGGTCACCAACAGAGGTTGGCCTATGCTGACATCTGTTGGTGACCTCTTAATGTGCACGAAATATCGTGCCATTAAAATTCCACGATATCAGGTCTAAGCTTCACCGCACAGATTATAGGTGTCACTATCTATAATTTGTGCCTTTTCATATTTTCGTACCTACTGGTAGGTATTAGCACTACGAGATATTTGATACGAATTTGAAAGAGACCACAAGCCGTCCTGATGATTGGAAAACCATGAAACAGCTGTTGGCGGATGGTGGTGCTCTTTCGGAGTCGGTAACAATTTTCTCTTCATCTAGATATTAGTTTGGCGTTACTCTGAACGCACTAGGATACGACTATTGATGTCGTGGGTTGGCCTATGCTGACATCTGTTGGTGACCTGTTAATGTGCACGAAATATCGTGCCATTAAAATTCCACGATATCAGGTCCAAGCTTCACCGCACAGATTATAGGTGTCAGGTGACACTATCTATAATTTGATGCTTTCCATATTTTCGTACTTGCCGGTAGGTATTAGCACTACGAGATATTTGATACGAATTTGAAAGGGACCACAAGCCGTCCCGATGATTGGATTAGTAACAAATTTCTCTTCATCTAAAAGTATGGTTTCTCAACGGGTAACCGTGACATATTAAGATGTCTAAAAACCCTGGTGCTTGCACTTATACCTGTGGAAGTTTGGGATCGACTTGGCGACACTTGGCCTACTTGATAATAGAGATTACTAGCGTGTCTTATGGCTTGCCCCCTCAGCTGTGTTCTCTGCTTGCTAATTTTCTCTCAAACAGGTCTCTCCATGTAGTGGTCGATGGAGTTTCATCTGACACTCTACTCATAAATGCTGGTGTTCCGCAAGGATCCATTCTCGCACCAACACTATTTCTACTTCACATCAACGACCTGTTGAAAGCAACTTCATGTCCAGTACACAGCTTTGCCGATGATAGTACCCTCCATACCGCTTTCTCTACCAGGGCCCCTATATCAGCCCGTGAAACCAGAAATGAACGAGGAAGAAATGTTAATAATATAAATATGGACTTAGCAACAATTCTCGAATGGGGATCTAATAACTTGGTAGAATTCAATGCAAACAAAACACAAGCATGTGTTTTCTCTAGAAAAGCCGATCTCACTGTGCCTAACATAACTTTGTCAGGAGTAACCATACCACTGAAGCCATCCATATCGATGCTTGGTATTACTATCAGCAATAACCTTTCCTGGGAAAATCACGTGAGGTCCATTGCCAAAAGTGCATCCCAAAAACTTGGTTTTCTGTTTCGTGCCAAGAGCTATTTCACCCCCAGTCAGCTGCTTATGATCTATAAGGCACAGATCCGACCTGTCCTGGAATACTGTTCCCATATTTGGAGTGCGCCACCTAAACATATCATGAGGCTATTGGATTCTGTCCAAAAAAGGGCAATTCGTCTCGTCGGTGATGCCTCGCTTACAAACTCGCTCACTTGTCTGGAACACCGTAGAAAAGTTGTCGATTTGTCCCTATTTTATAGATATTTTCATGGGCGATGCTCTTCTGAAATATCAACAATCGTTCCTGCTTTGGCAGTCTCTTCGAGATTAACCCGTCAAGTTCAGTCATCACACCCCTTCGTGGTCATTTTGGAGACCTGCAGAACATCACTTTCCAAAGACTCGTTCATCCAACGAACAGCGAGGCTTTGGAACTCATTGCCTAGGGAGGTGTTCCCCGAGGCATACAACCTTCAGAAATTTAAGAAGAACACCAACTCCTACCTTCTTTCCCTAGGTTCCCACGATGTTCTCTGAACATTACAGGATATCCCTTTTCGTGGGAACCAGAACATAAAAAAAAATAATCTGTAACAGGGTATATTTATTTCCTCAGCTTTCTTTTTGAGACGAATTATTCGCAGGTTCTAATTCTAGCTTTGCTATTGGTTGAAAAGAGACATCTGTCAAACTTCACCAATGGCAAAGCTAGAATTAGAAGCCCCCGAACATTGCACAAAGAAAGCACTGTCGTGTTGTTTTTCGTATTTTGTATAATTTGAATTTGAGGTTAACTGCATTTTGACAGACGGAGAATTGGAAATGAAATTGTCATTGAATTGCAGAAAATATAAAATTCAATGCATACAATATGATGAATTATGAAAATATCATTATTAGTTAATTCGTCAAGATTTGTACTTGCTTTTTGTACTGAATACAGGTGAATATTCGAATCTGCGGCTTTATATTGTCCACACAAAATACAAATGTGGCCCATTCTACAAAAAGTATCCTTACACACTACACTACTTGAAAATAAACAATTCCTCATGCACTAATGAACTGATGAACGAGTGATTTAAGAACAAACTCAGGAATAAGCTAAGCAAGATTTCAAATCAAAGAGATGGAAAACGCATAGATACCGACAAAACACTGAAAATAATTTCATTTAAGATGCTGCAGATGTCAGAAATTAAGTTCTGACATCAAGCGAGAATATAAACAAACATTTTTGGACGGCGCCATCTACCACAGACTAGGACAGAGAAAAGCTCTGTTGAAGTAACAGGTGGTGTCCCCTCAAAAATCTAAACAATATCGAGTCAGTTCATTCACCAGGGTTTTTAGACATCTTAGTTCATATATATTATTATCAATGAAGGAATTCAGCTAGTTAGTATAGAATACCAGTTCAATGATTCAGAATAAAGAAAAAAAAATGGTTTGTTAGTATGAAAAATAAGTGATGCAAATATTGTTAGTATTGGTGTATAAGGGCATAATTCAGTCTCCTGCACCGAATAATTTATCAAAGTCTTCACAGGATCTCAAAATACAAATCTTGTTTTTATAATTGACGAAAAAAAATCCTCCGTAGGTCCAGACGTTTTGTAATGATGTTTTGTCAATAGCTTTTATTGAGAATGTTCAACCTAATACTTGTTAAATCTTCTCTTACAACAACTCCGGTTCTTGCCTTATATTATTTGCTTCATCTCATAGGTTCCAAAGTTCATGAAAATTTCTCTTGTTTCACCTCGGGCTTCTGTTTTATTTCCGACTCTGTAGCATGTTCTATATCGGCATCGTTTATGTTGATTGTCGTTTTTGCATTAAAATTTTGATTGTTTTCTCTCAAATTTTCACCATGAGTTTCCTTGAAGTTAAAGATTCGTAGGTTGTTTTTTTCTTGCCTTGTTCCATATAGTCGTATTTCTTGGCATCATGGTATTTTCATTCATTATAGTTTTTGTGATGCCTTCGAAATTGTTTATTCGGTTCGGTTCTCTGTATAAGTTATCTAGTCTACTCGACAAGTTGAAAATGGTCTAAAATAGAGATACTGCTCTTAAAATTTTGTGTGATAGCTCATTGGATCCAGAATAACGCCTAGAAAAATGTGCCAAAAGCGTGTATTAGCACATAAAAAATTGCAAAAGTTATAAACAATTGAAGATGAAAAAAAAAGGCATTTTTTTTTTGCCAATATTTCATAAACTTTTAATATTTGAGAAATTTCAAAAAAAGATTCTGAAAGAAGAGGAAATTTCCAATAAAAAACTCCCAGCTCCCGGAACTCTATCTCCATTATTTATAATTTTAATTTAACGCTGAAAATGGGTCTCCGAGCGACATTTTTAGGTTGCGCGCGCGGCGTCAAAAGCGAGTACGACACATTAATTAATTTATTTAAGGTATTAAATATTTTTTTTAAATTTAAAAAATTGTGGTGTATTCGGAACACTATAAATAATTTATTCCCGTTGGAAATTTAACTAAAAGTTCATTTTTCAACAAGTTAAACGATTGTTAACTAACAAAATTTTCTCGAACTTCTTTCTTAATTGTAAATGACAAAAAATGTTTAAATCATTGTCGTAAAAATTTTTCGCTTCGTAGATCCTTTCTTATATACATACTTAACAAGATCACGCCATGAAAGTTGAAAAAATATCCATACTTTGTTTATAATAATTTTTGTACTTGAACAAAAACAAAAAAATCCAAGTAATGTTGTTGAAAAAAAAAATTTTCCTTAATTTTTTTTTAATTTAACAAAAAAAATCCCGCCATTTGTTGATCAATTTTTTATAAACAAATTGATTATTTCAATATTTTTGAAAAATATTCTCCACAACTTCATTATATTACAAATATTATGATTTTTGAAAAAAAAATGTTTCCATAATAACAATTTTCAATTGTTTATAATCGTTTTTTTTATATTTCTACTGTTTAAATAATTAGTTGAGATTTTTTTTTTCTAAAAATCATAATTGACAGACGTCTATGGAGTAACAAAAAACATTTTTTTTTATCAAGAATTCCATTGTTTATTAACTTACCAATTTGGTATAAACAAATTTTTAACTTTTTTTGATTTTTTTCTGAAACTTCTAAAATTTACAAAAACAACCATGTACAACAAAGTATAGAAAAAAAAATTCCCAATTTTTCCCAATTTTCAATTCCCAAAGTACAATAAAAAATTGTTTTTTTTTTATACTTTGTTATATATGGTTGTTATGAAAATTTTGGAAGTATAAAAAAAAAATTTAAAAAAAAAAAATTAAAAAAAAAATTTCCCAATAATTTTAAAAAAAAAAAAATAATCAATTAAAAATTTTATTAAGAAAAAATTTGTTTTTCAAAAATCATATTTGTAATCTAATGAAGTTGTAAAAAAAAAATTCAAATATTGAATTATTTTTTAAAAAAATTTAAAAAAAAGTATTTTTTTTTTTATTAATTTTATTTTTTAAAAAATTGGGAAAAAATTTTTTTTAAAAATTATTATAAACAAAGTATGAATATTTTTTTGACTTTTATGTCCTGATCTTGTTGAGTATGTATATACGAAGCGAAAAGTTTTTACGACAATTATTTAAACATTTTTTTTCATTTACATTTAAGACAGTAGTTCGAGAAAATTTTGTTAGTTAACAATCGTTTAACTTGTTGAAAAATTAACGTTAAGTAAAATTTCCAACGGGAATCAATTATTCATAGTGTTTCGAATACACCATGATTTTTTCAAATAAAAAAATAAAATAATACCTTAAATAAATTAATTAATGTGTCGTACTCGCTTTTGACGCCGCGCGCGCAACCTAAAAATGTCGCTCGGAGACCCATTTCAGCGTTAAATTAAAATTATAAATAATGGAGATAGAGTTCCGGTAGCTGAGAGTTTTTTTATTGGAAATTTCCTCCTCTTTCAGAATCTTTTTGTGAAATTTCTTAAATATCAATCGTTCATGAAATATTGGCAAAAAACGAAATGCCATTTTTTTTTCATCTTCAATTGTTTATAACTTTTGCAATTTTGTATGTGCTAATACACGCTTGCGGCACATTTTTCTAGGCGTTATTCTGGATCCAATGAGCTATCACACATAATTTCAAGAGCAGTATCTCTATTTTAGACCATTTTCAACTTGTCGAGTAGACTAATCGTTTAGTACATTTGGAAGCTATTTTATTTTATTTTATTTTTGTCCTTGTACCTATGTTATTCTTACTATTACTATTAAAGCAGATATGTTTGGGTATTTACCTGTTTGAATCAATGAATACATTCCATGTTACTCAGTTCCTCTTGTTTCCCGACGAATGTACTCGATACAAGTTTTTTTTTTCTTACAGGATGTGACTTTGTTGGAAAAGCATCAGATTTGGGAACCCACCAAATCGACTGCAAATACTCTATCACCCTGTGCCCATTGCGGTTTAACAACTGCAGGTGGCGGGGAATAATGGCGAAAATGGTGGGCCATTGCAAAGAGAAGCACCCAGATAACATATCCTACAAGAACAAGCAGAAACTGATGGTGTCCAACTTCAGGGAACCGATGGACAGGAACTACTACATAATCTTCAACGTTTTCGGCACCTTGTTCCGTTGCACCTGGGATTTGAGCAGATCGTCTGGTGCCATGCGATTTGCCGTGTATCACGTTGGATGCCCCCAGAAACACGAACGTTATTCATTCGAAGTTTCCATCTTTTCGGGAATTAAAAACGCAGACGTAATCACGAGGAAAGGTCCATGTTTCCAAATGGAGTGTGATAATGAAAGATTCATGGGGGAGAAGTATTTGTCGGCCAGACATAGTTTTATAAAAGAATTTTGCGACGAGCATGGGGACTTGCGGTACTCTGTTACGGTTATGAAGACAACGCTGACAAATAACGCAACGCTTTGGGAAAGCTCAAGAAAATGTTTCTTTGATTTTCTTTGACGTTAATTTCTTCAATTTATCTGTGAAAAATGGAAAACTAGAGGGAAATGGAAAATATGGAAACTGCCTTCAAATACATAAGACAGTCACATGCACCCTTTTCTGAGAGTTCAAAGAACTTTGCTGCATCTTTCATTAACAATGATCTAGCTATCAGAAGGATCAGCCAGTTCAGAAAGCATTTTCTAAAAATCTCCACATTCAATGCATTTATATCTCTGAAATTCCATTTTTCATGCAGACATTGAATTATAAATTCGGTACCATAGTCATCAGAAGAAGTTAATTCTGATCTAACAATAATTTTTTGCGTAAGACAACCCAACTTTTTCGTGGGATAAAATCAATATTATAATTTATCTTCAACGGAAATGGGAAAAAAGTTCTTCTAGTGTTGCCAAATTATCCAGAAATAGCTGTTCAGAGCGTTCTAAAAAGAAGTACAATCAAAATTTTATAGTATTTTTTTCTGCTTGAAAACATACTGCTTTGTGTTTTTCCCTATAAAATAATATTCATCATTATCTTATATAGTGTTATTGCCCTAAAATTATTCATTAGGGAATTTGTGAACTGACTAAGAATGAAATGTTTTTTTTTGTATTTTTGTAAATAGAACTTAAGAACAATGGTAGAAAAATATTGTGTAGTATAATTCAATGAAGAGATCAGAACTTTTCTTATTTGATTAACTTTTGGAAGGAAAAATTTCATGTAGTACTGTTACATTTTTTCATCACTACAACCTCACATAACTTACAATTTCATATCTGTCCCTGTTCTTGAAATTTCTCTGATATTCCCAATATCTATAGTCTAAGAATTGAAATAATGCATGATATGGAATTGTTTTTTTTTTCAAGAAGATATGAGTAGGAACCATCATTCTCTTTGATATTTTAATAAGTTTCTTGCGAATAAATATAAATATTTTTTTATAAAATTTTCACGATGTGTGTATCTATAATGTTTTCACGAGGTATATATATATATATATATATAAATATATTGATTTTTTTTCATTGATTTTCGTTCAGTTAGTGAAATAATAAAAACTTCAGCACCATTTTTCAATAATGATGAAAGATATAAGTTTTATTTCAAATTATTCCCTATTTTCCTCTATACGTTAACCGAAAAATGTAAACAACTAGTTTTAGATTAAGGAATGAACCCGTTAGAATATTTTGTTGTTTTTCTACAACTACCCTGGCATATACCCATTGTATCACTGTAACTGATCCGGAAAGATTGTCAATATTAATCCCTTCATGTCCACACTGTGTTACCATGTCCTGATACGAGATGAATTGACTGTAACACGAATATAAAATAAAAAAAGTGAATAAAAAAATAAAAAAACTCGACTGCGTAATAAGTGAACAAAAAAGATGGAAACAAGGTGACCAGAAAATATTATCTGGAAATTATGTTTTAAGAGTTTAACTATTGAACTTACTGTAAACAATCTCACGCAGTCGGGGGCATCTTATTTAACTCAACAATGAAGATATATTATTGCCTCCGACTGCATGAGATTGTTTAAAGTATTAAGTTTTATAATCAACCTCTTAAAACATAATTTTCTAATAATATTTTCTGGTCCTCTTGTTTCCATCTTTTTAAAGTTAACTTTCTACGCAGCCGGGTTTTTGATTTTTTAAATCGAATTTTTTCATTTTACACTTCTTAGTTATCCACAATATGGCGTCTGGTTGTTTATAATATGGCGTCTGGTTGTCGCCATATTGGATTTTGTTTACAATATGGCGTCTGGTTGACGTCATATTGAATTTTGATTACTGTCTTTAGTGACACTCACCTAAATCTGTTCATTTCTAATAGATCATCGTTATAACAAGGTCTCCCGTAAGTTTTGAGCTGAAAAAAATCATGATATCCGACGCCAAAAACTCCCACACACCAATTTTGAATAGAATTCGACCATAATCACAAAACTTGTCTGCCAACCTGCTGAAGTCTCCATTTCGAATGTATAGATTTTGACCAAAAATTCATAATATCCGAACCTGAAAACCCCCACATACCAATTTTGAATGAAATATGGCCATAATCACAAAACTCGTCCTCCATTTTGGGGCCGCCATCTTGAGTTTATGAATTTCGACAAAAAATTCAGAATCTCCGACCGCAAAACCCCACATACCAATTTTAAATCAAATTGGACCATAATCACAAAACTCGTCCGCCATCTTGATACCGCCATCTTGAATTTATGAGTTCGACGAAAAATTCATAATCTCCGACCTCTTAAACTCCCACATACCAATTTTGAATCGAATTGGACCATAATCACAAAACTCGTCCGCCATCGTGATACCGCCATCTTGAATTTATGAGTTTTAACAAAAAATTCATAATCTGCGAGCCCGGAAACCTCCACGTAATAATTTTGAATCAAATCGGACTATAATTACAAATCTCGTCCACCATTTTGGAGCCGCCATTTTGTTTTTTTCTCTGACAAAAAATCCATAATGCATTGTCACCGGAATTATGAACGCCTGCCAATTTTCAACTTATTCGGACGACTAGAAGTAGGTCAAAACTGTGTTGCAAGATTTACCCAAACTAATGAACGAACGAAATAACAAGTGAAACTAAATAAAACTGATTCATAGAATACGTATTTCATTCATAATTTTTGAAAAATGTTGAAAAAAGCCAGGATAGCTGCTTTGAATTATCTCCCTGAGAAGTCTAGAAAAAAATACGTACTTGCTATAATAGACCAGGGTCGATAATTTATGAAACCAAAAAAAATAATAGTAGGATGAAACCCATAGAAGAAGGAAAAGAATATAACAAAAATGAAAGAAAAAATAATTTACGGGCGATCTGAGGTCGGGAAGTGGAAGGGGGTGAGTTTTTAAGGGTAAAAAACGGTTTATCTCGATTTCCGGCAAAACTACAAGTCCTATGGAAAAAAGTTAGGGCGCAAAGTTGTAGGTAATAAAAAGATCTACAACTTTTGTGAACAGACTTTTTTCACATAACCTCAAAATGTGAAAAATTCAATTAACCAAGTTTTTGGTTTTTTATTTTAATCTTTTACCAAAAAAAAATTGTTTTTCACGAAATTTGATGAAAACTTACCTTTTTATGTCCAAAACACAGTGTAATTTTTTTGATTTAAAATATTAATTTTTTCATCTTATTTTGACTTAATACATCTACAATATTTTGAGAAAGTTGTAGAATCTTCTATAAATTATATGCGTAGATGCCTATTTATTGCAATTTTAAGATAACTTATATACCTGAGTGACCTACAGGACTGGTTCAACCTATGGAAGATCGAGATCAACGCGGAAAAGAGCCAGGCGATACTTTTCACCAGAAGGCGAACAACACCGGCAGGACACGTCATCATGAACGACCAACGGATCCCATGGGCAAACGAGGCCAAATACCTTGGAGTCACCTTGGACAAAAGATTGACATTCAGACAACACGTCGACCGGAGGCTCGGACTAGCGAAAGCATAGGACGCAGTAGCAACATGGACCTCCAGTTAAAACTGCTCCTTATCAGGACCATCCTCCTCCCCATCATCCTGTATGCATCCGCCGCATGGGGTCAATGCGCACAAACATACAGGACCAAGATCCAGCTATTCTTGAACGTGAGCCTAAGAATGGCAGTGAACGCTCCCAGATACGTCCCGAATAGATTTATCTACAGGGACCTGAATGTCAATCCGAACTTCATTGACGACCATCTTCGGAACCACGCCACCGCGACGTTCCTGAAGACGGACACCCACACGAACCCGGTGATTCAAGACATCCACGCGAACCTAAATCTGGACGATCCCAGGTTTAGAGAAAGGGAAAAGTATTTGCGGCCAGTCTACCAAAACGACCGTCCACCACCGAGAGTAGCACTCCGGCGCGTCAGGTGAGTAACAACTCAACACAAAACACCAAGACCAACACACCCACATCACACCATACACTTACACACCCATCAGGTACATCACCACCATGCACACACAGCACAAGTCAGGTAAACATACAAAATTCAGATAATAAGGGGTTTAAAGCACTCAGAGGCTGACTTCATACCAAAGGAGGTACGATTTCAATTTCGCAAACGTGCCATTTGCGAGTTGAGGACCGCTCCAAGGAGGAGCGGGGGAGGATGGAAGTGGATAGTAAATCTCGTTCACATATAACATGAAGGGGATTTACTATCCATGGGCGCTCAACCTTAAGGGGGGCATGGTGTGGTGTGAGTGACCTACGGAAAATTTTAGCCCACCAAAAGGTATTTCATAGAGAAGTGGGGAAGGGGCTAGCAGGGTCTAGGCCTTACTACCTGTTATTTCTTAGCATTTTCTGAGAACATTTACCATAGTAATGTTTTTTTTTTACACCATCAGAAAGTAAAGATTTCAACGAACAAAAAGCACACCGACTTTTTTAAAAAAGCTGATATTTTGACGGGAGAATTTTCGATTGAAAATTAGGGTGCTTTTTCGATATTAAGTCAAAATAAGATGAAAAAATAAATATTTTAAATCAAAAAAATTACACTGTGTTTGGGACATTAGAAGGTAAGTTTTCACCAAATTACGTAAAAAACATTTTTTTTTTGTAAAAGATAAAAATAAAAAACCAAAAACTTGGTTATTTGAAAAACCAAAAACTTGGTTATTTGAATTTTTTACATACATTTTGAGGTTATGTGAAAAAAGTGTGGATAAAAAGTTGTAGATTTTTTCATTACCTACAACTTTTCCATTCATTTTTTCTCCATAGCACTTGTAGTTTTGCCGGAAATCGAGATAAACCGTTTTTTACCCTTAAAAACTCACCCCGTTCCACTTCCCGACCTCAGATCGCCCGTAAATTATTTTTCCTTTCTTTTGGTTATATTCTCTTCCTTTTCCAATGGGTTTCATCCTACTATTATTTATTTTCACTCTTTACCATTTTCAAAGGCTTCAGCTCTGGTCTATAAATAAATTATTCATTGATTGGAAGGATGGTATGGATTCAGCATTGTTCGCCAAGAACGTGTTTTGGGCATTTTCGGTGAGAAAACGAGAGTATTCAACAACAATAAAAAATAAAACAAAAAAAAAAAATCAATACCTTATTGAAGGCGCAGAATGTGATGAATTCCTAATGACAAAGGTTATATATAAAAATATATGAATACAATGGAAATGATATCAAAACTTCTTTAATCGATTTATATTATATAACTTTCGCATGACTGAAGGAATACTTGCAAAATCGTCCTACATGGTCTTTTCATCAATCTCTTCTAGTAAGTTTCTAAGACATATTGTCGACGGTTCAAATCTCAAATATCCCATTTTTTATTGGGCAGGACAAAATTAGTAGTTTATGTAACAAGTGCGCGAAAGCCATTTTTTGTACAAGCTTTCCAAAGACTGTTTCATGTAGAAACTATGATTTTATTTCTGCTATCAATACGCAATAGCTATTTGTGTATTAAGAGCGCAAAGTAATACTTTGCCGCTTGAGAAACAAGTTTGACGCGCTCGAATTACACACAAGATTTTTTTCTACAACCGCAGATTTTACAAAAATATTTGGAAAAATTAATGATTATTGATAACCTCAAATTTGACAGTTCATATTTTAAAACGTGCGAGCATTATTTTGCGCTACACATGTGTGTTATTGTAAAAAAACAATAAAAAATTACTTTAGTACCTATTTAATTAGTTATTTACATATTATTGTGTCACTTTATGATTTAAATCTATGTGTAACAATATCTAAATGTTTTTGGAATTTTTCTAATACTTCTTCCCTCTTTAGTGGTGAAAAACCAGGCGTATTATTACTCGGTATTAAATGTCTGTGTTTGATATTTGACATATATGTAATATTTTGAAGCGATTTTATTCATTCTACAACTTTTGTATTCACACTTTTTTCACATAACCTCAAAATTTATGTGAAAAATTCAATTAACCAAGTTTTTGGTTTTTTATTTTTATCTTTTACAAAAAAAATTTGTTTTTCACGAAAACTTACCTTTTTATGTCCCAAACACAGTGTAATTTTTTTGATTTAAAATATAAATTTTTTTATTTTATTTTGACTTAATATCGAAAAAGCACCCTAATTTTCAATCGAAAATTCTCCGTCAAAAAAAAAAAAAAAACTCGAATCCGAAAATTTAATAAGACATCTACAATATTTTGAGAAAGTTGTAGAATATTCTATAAATTATATGCGTAGATGCCTATTTATTGCTATTTTAAAATAACTCATATACCTGACTGACCTACGGAAAATATTAGCCCATCAAAAGGTATTTCATAGAGAAGTGGGAAAGGGGCTAGGAGGGTCTAGGCCTTACTAGCTGTTATTTCTTAGCATTTTCTGAGAACATTTACCATAGTAATGTATATTTTTTTTACACCATCAGAAAGTAGAGATTTCAACGAACAAAAAGCACACCGACTTTTTTAAAAAAGCTGATATTTTGACGGGAGAATTTTCGATTGAAAATTAGGGTGCTTTTTCGATATTAAGTCAAAATAAGATGGAAAAATAAATATTTTGAATCAAAAAAATTACAGTGTTTGGGACATAAAAAGGTAAGTGAAAAACATTTTTTTTTTGTAAAAGATAAAAATGAAAAACCAAAAACTTGGTGATTTGAATTTTTTACATACATTTTGAGGTATGTGAAAAAAGTGTGGATACAAAAGCTGAAGATTTTTTTATTACCTACAACTTTTCCATTAATTTTTTTTATATATCACTTGTAGTTTTGCCGAAAATCGAGATTTTTTACCCTTAAAAACTCACCCCCTTCCACTTTCCAACCTCAGATCGTCCGTAAATTATTTTTCCTTTCATTTTGGTTATATTCTCTTCCTTTTCCAATGGGTTTCATCCTACTATTATTTTTTTCCACTTTTTACCATTTTCAAAGGCTTCAGCTCTGGTCTATAAATAAATTATTCATTGATTGGAAGGACGGTATGGATTCAGCATTGTTCGCCAAGAATGTGTTTTGGGCATTTTCGGTGAGAAAACGAGAGTATTCAAACCAACAGCTTTATGAAATCAATATTCAGTATTGAAAATAACCCCTAGCATCAATGATAACGTTGATATTTCAAAAATACCCGAAAATGAAAGCATTTAAAAAAATCAGATAGTTACCGATTCAGACAAAAAAAATAGCAAAAAAAATCATCGATCATATTGAAGGCGCAGAATGTGATGAATTCCTAATGACAAAGGTTATATATAAAAATATATGAATACAATGGAAATGATATCAAAACTTCTTTCAAATTTTTTAATCGATTTATATTATATAACTTTCGCATGACTGAAGGAATACTTGCAAAATCGTCCTACATGGTCTTTTCATCAATCTCTGTCAATGCTTGGCGTCAAACAGGTTCCTAGACGGTCAATCATGCTTGATTCAATCGATTGGCCCAAGCTTTCGATCAAAAGATTGACTGACCTTCTAGTAAGTTTCTAAGACATATTGTCGACGGTTCAAATCTCAAATATCCCATTTTTTATTGGGCAGGACAAAATTAGTAGTTTATGTAACAAGTGCGCGAAAGCCATTTTTTGTACAAGCTTTCCAAAGACTGTTTCATGTAGAAACTATGATTTTATTTCTGCTATCAATACGCAATAGCTATTTGTGTATTAAGAGCGCAAAGTAATACTTTGCCGCTTGAGAAACAAGTTTGACGCGCGAAGATTTTTTCTACAACCGCAGATTTTACAAAAATATTTGGAAAAATTAATGATTATTGATAACCTCAAATTTGACAGTTCATATTTTAAAACGTGCGAGCATTATTTTGCGCTACACATGTGTGTTATTGTAAAAAAAAAACAATAAAAAATTACTTTAGTACCTATTTAATTAGTTATTTACATATTATTGTGTCAGTTTATGATTTAAATCTATGTGTAACAATATCTAAATGTTTTTGGAATTCTTCTAATACTTCTTCCCTTTTAGTGGTAAAACCCGGAATTTTGGTTTGATAACATATATGTAATATTTTGAAGCGATTTTATTCATTCTTCTTCTGGGAATATTATTATATTTTGCCACATTTGTAGTAGACTCCTCTGAATGTTGTTGAACAAACCATGTTCGTCGCAGTTTTATACAGTGTGACCCATTTAAAATGGAACCACCCCTGTAGAATACGCATTTTTCAGTCAATTTCAAAAATATGTTTTTCTAATATTGAGCATCAAAAACTGTATCTTGACACAAATTTTCATAACTTTTGTTTCATTTCCAAGACACTCTATGGTTTTTTTTCTTTGTCAAAAACAGCAAAAGTTTATTAGCCAATTTTTTTTCTAAATTTGACTACACTACTGGATTCGTAGTCGTTATAAATGAAAACCATCAAAATTTCATAGAAAAACATTAGTTAACAACGAAGTTACAACAACTTTAATTTTGGAAACAAAGTATTTGATTATAATTTTTATTTAGATTGCAGACATATTTGAAATCTAGCAACACTGCCGATACAAAGTAGAGCACAGGTGAATATTTATACAGCGAAAATCCGAAGTCAATAGCTCATTCCGTTCAACAGTTATAACTACTGAAAGTATGGTAATGTGAGCGATTTGTGGTGTACTAAATCACAGCCTACTATTGATTTAGTACAATACCTATGCCATCAGCTTTCCTCAAATTATTGATACCTTCTCTAAAAGCTTGTTTCAGTTGAGTTTTGCAGAATAAAAAACAACATTTTTTTGTCCTGCTTTCTGTTTTATTATTGAATAAATAATTTTGATACTTGATTCGGTTCATTTCGTTTTTATCGGCTATTGAAAACTGCATAACTTGAAAATGAATTTTTAATTTTCTGTTATTTTCGAATACACTTATAACCTAAACTTAAATGAATGATTTGAAGGGAATATAATTCACAAATCCAGTGGGGTAGTTAGATTTTTATTACAAAATCGCTTCCACCAGAAATCGCTCACATTACCATACTTTCAGGAGTTATAACTGTAGAACGGAATGAGCTATTAACTTCGGATTTTCGCTGTACAAATTCACCGGTGTTCTACTTTGTATCGGCAGTGTTGCCAGATTTCAAATATGTCTATAATCTAAATGAAAATTAATATCAAATACTTTGTTTCCAAAATTAAAGTTGTTGTAACTTCGTTGTCAACCAATATTTTTTCATGAAATTTTCATGGTTTTCATTTATAACGACTACAAATCCAGTGGTGTAGTCAAATTTCAAAACAAAAATTGCCTAATAAACTTTTCCCGTTTTTAACGAAGAAAAAAAAACATAGAGTGCTTCGGAAATGAATATATATATATATATATAAACAGTGGGGAATAACGGGGATCTTCAGTCAGCACAAGTGTTGAACTATGAAAAACTCTTTTAATGCGTTGGACCGAGCTTTCGTTTCAATTTTGAAACTTCTTCAGGGTCCTAAAATATGTAAATTACATTATTGAGGAAAAAAAATACTTAAAATGAAGCAAGTACTTACAGTAATCTGAGTGGTTGATTAATGAACATTAACTTTATTTTTTTGTGAAATTTTTATGTTACTTTCATTCTTGAATAATTTAATTATATTTGATGATAGAATGCCTATATTAGGAATTGAAAAATAAATTATCCTTTCATTGTTATTTTCTGAATTTTGATTATTTGTGTCATCATTATTAATTAGTCTATCAGAGTTGGTATTGAAAAGAATTCTGTTAAGAAGTTTTTTGGGGTAAAATTATCTAGCAAAATATTTCTGAGAATTTTTAAAATTTTTGTTTTCAATGAAGGATGAACCAACATCTCGATTCTTTTTTCATACAAAGAATCAAATTTATTTTCATTCTTTTTGAGTGGAAGGAATGATAGTTTATGTATCTTTCATAGTTTGTTGGTTTTATATACCAATCTGTGATTAGTGAATTGTTTTCTCTACGAATTATTCTATAGTATCTAAAAACGGAATACTTTGATTTTTTTCTAATTCAATTGTGAATTGTAAATTTCTATTGTAGTTATTTACTTTTCTTAAAATTTCATCGGATTTATCCATTGGTACTGCACAAATAATATCATCTACAAATTTTTTTTTTAAATGGAACTTCAAACGTCAATTGTGGTAATATTTCTTCGAAAAGGTCATCCATTACATACGAAGCAATGATTGGTGAGATGGTAGCTCCCATAGGTGTTCCAAGAATTTGTTGCTTAGCTTATACGATAAAAATGAAAACAACAAATTACATGGCCAATTTGGTGTAAAATGCAAACAGAAAATAAATTATAAAAAAAAATATATAATTTGAGCGTGAACATGCCTCAGCCTTGAAAGATAAAGTCTTTAAAATCTTCACTCAAGATCTGTTGACTGGTAACGGACAAATGGAGGATACTGCTCTTCATGTAATATCCTAGGGAAGTCTGGACAGAAACCACTCTTATTATGCCATCTTCGCCGGGATGCGTATCGATGACTCGTCCTAACTTCCAGGAAAATGGTGGGAGATTGTGGTCCTTGATTAGGACAAAAATGCCCTTATGCTGACTGAAGATGCCCGTTATTCCCCACTGTTCATACCAATTTTCAGTCGTTATTTCTGAATTTATTTATATATATATATATATATATATATATATATATATATATATAAATATTATATATATATATATATATATATTGTGTCAAGTATGAAAAATATTACCCAATATAAATGAAGCAATCATTTCTTTTTCAAAATTCAGAATTAATTTATCAGACCTGAAGATGAAAATTTAAACATAATTAAGCCCAGAGTTGAAAATTCCATAGTTTATTTATTTATTAGTAATTCATCATTCAGTATCACATTTATTGAAATACAGTATTTCCTGCATATTCTAAGTTCATCACCGTTCATTAACAGGTGTCGGATTCCAATTCAATTCCTGAGTACTGAATGGCAAGAACACTAATTCCACAATAGGCAGCGCAATAAATCCATGACTCAACGATATTTTTAATATAAATTGAAATGATTGTTTTGGCTCGTTCTTTTTATTGTGCCAGTTTATGCTGCCAGTCCATGATGACACATCTCCTTCCTTGGGTTTTATTATAATGTAAGAGTTACTTTCATTCACTTCTTTTGGTCATTGTTCCTTCACTATTTTGTATTCACCATTGTGTTATTTTTGCCCTTACAGGGTCTCCCAAAGTAGGGCGTGACAATATATAATATATATATATATATATATGAAAGAGAGTAATATATATATATATATATATATATATCGAGAATAAGAGAAATCTGTTTCGAGATCAAGAGATCACCATCCGTCTACAGCCTGTTTCATGGTTTCCCAATCATCAGGACGGCCTGTGGTCTCTTTCAAATTCGAATCAGACATCTCATAATATATATATATATATATATATATATATATATATATATATATATATATACAGTGAGTCTGCTTAAGTTGGCTACATATGAGAAACTTTTTTATTATTAATTTTACGAAAAAGTTATTCTTCATAAAAAGTTCTGCATGGTCTAAAAGTCAAGATGCAACCATCAGATATCAAATTCTATCAATCTTATACGAGGTATGTCAGAAAATATAATTTTACTCAGGAGTTAAGTAACTTTATATTTCACAATGTCGGAAATTGTTATCGTGAAAAGTTGTTCGAAATTTAAAATTACGTTCAAATATGGAGTTGCATTAAATTTATAGTATTTTTTTTCATCTTCACTATGTCACAGTAAGAAATTATTAACATAATTTAAGACTTCTGGAGATGTAAAAAATAAATTTACAACAAACGCCAACAACGGATTGCCAATGATGACATGGAATTTGAAGTATTTATTTCAGCAATCAGAACATCCTAAAATATCCTTGCGGAAAGATCAGCTTCGATGCAAAATCCTATTACCTAACAAAGATACGGTTTCAAATTTTTTAAAGAGAACAAGTTTCACCCACTAGAAGCCCCGATTTATTCATACGTTAAGACCAGGAGATCATGATAGACGATTTGAATTATGTTGTAATATCAAGGAATGTTAGAAGATAACCCATTTATGGCAAGACATTCTTTTTCGGATGAATCAACATTTACATCAAATGGAACAGTCTCTAGCCAAAACTGCCGTTGGTGGAGTGATACTAATCCAAATTTTACCATCAAAACAAATGTGTGGTGTGGAATTTACCGAAGTAAAATAATTGGACCTTTTTTTTCATGAATCTTTGAATGGGGACCGTTATTTGCTCTTTTTAGAGAATGAATTAGATGATTTTCTTGATAATGTTCCCCTCCTTCGACGTCAACAAATATGGTTCCAACAGGATGGTGGTGGTGGTGGATGCCACAGTAGGTTAAATATAAGGCAAACCTTGAAAATCGTTTTAATGAAAGAGTTATTTATCGGTTTTCTGAAATTTTTGGCCTCGTTCTCCTATTTGACGCCACTCAATTTTTCTTGTGGGGTTACCTAAAGGAAAAGGTGTATCTTCAAAGGCCATTTACAGATGTTGCTCATTTGGAAAGAGTCATTACAGAATGCGTTCAGAGTATTACTCCGGTTAGAAGGGCATTGAAAAACTTTCGTGGTAGAAAAATTACCTGTATTGAAAGAGAAGGCGGATATGTTGAAGCGTTAGTGAATTGAGGGGAGCTAATAATGTTCGTTAAATTATTACTACAAAATGAATTATTATGGTATTATTAATTTAAATGCATCGCTGAAATGTTACAAGACAGACAGTTAACTAATTAAAGGTTATCAACTGTTCAATGTTCATTAGATTTTTAATAAATTTTGTTTTGTGAAAATTTGCTTATTAATTTCTAAACGGAACGGAAAGGTTAACATGTTTGTAATAAATAAAATGATGAATTGTTCGGTATTGATAATTTGAGAAAAATTGTAAAAAAAATTCTTTCAAATTCAATTGCATATTAACACATAGTTTTACTTCCGAACAACTTTTCACAATAACAATTTTCGACATTGTGAAATATAAAGTTACTTTACTCTTGAGTAAAATTCATGTTTTTTTAGATACCTCGTATAAGATTGATAGAATTTGATATCTGATGGTTGCATCTTGGCTTTTAGACCATGCAGAACTTTTTATGAAGAATAACTTTTTTCGTAAAATTAATAAAAAAGTTTCCCATATCTAGCCAACTTAAGCACTCACTGTATATATACAGGGTGTGTCTGGACTTTCTCTTTTTCTTTCGGGAATGTATAGATGGGGTCAAAATATCATCAGTACTTCCTATAACTTTTGTTCCTAAAAGCCTTCGTCACCAAGTTATGGGCCCTCAAAGTTACAAAATGGAAAATGTTTTTCTTTGATAACTTCCAAAGTGAATATTCAAAATCACGCACACGCACGCACACGCACCGCACACACGCACGCACACGACACGCACACGCACACGCACACGCACACGCACGCACACGCACACGCACACGCACACGCACACCCACGCACACGCACACGCACACGCACACGCACACGCACACGCACACGCACGCACGCCACGCACACGCACACGCACACGCAACCACACGCACACGCACAGCACACGACACGCAACGCCACGAACGCACAGCAACGCACACACGCACACGCACACGCACACGCAACGCACACGCACACGCACACGCACCACGCACACGCCACACGCACCGCACACGCACACGCACACGCACCCACGCACCCACACGCTCACGCAACGCACCGCACGCAAACGCACGCACCGCCACGCACAACCACGATTTATAAAAACAATCTGTGCTTTATCGCCATAGTATTGATCACATTTTTTTTTATATGTAATGTAACAAAAAATTAACATGGTAAACCCCTAACCTGAGCATTATGTATCAGAGGTACAAAACCTTTTAAAATTTGAACCCATGAAATATTTTTTTCAAAAATAGGTTATTATTAGGATGCACGCGACTACACCTATTAAATATGATTATGCTAAAAGTAAAAAATAAAATAAATCTTCCTAGTCTCAATAACTAAGCTCCTAAACTAATGTAAGTAACTAATTTTGAGTCGGCGCCGAACAAACAAGCAAATGGATTAGGTAAGGCGTAAAATGATGGCATCGAGTTGCGCGGTGACATTCTGATTATTTTTTTGAAGTAATTTAAAATGATCTTCGTTGATTACTTACATTAGTTTAGGAGCTTGGTTAATTGAGACTAAAGGAAAAGTTTATTTATTTACTTCATTCCTATTTAGTCGGTTTAATTTTTTGTTGAAAAGTTTTTTATTTTTCAATTTGTTGTGGCTGAAATCTACTAATTACTACCTACTTGTTTTTTGATTACTTCCAAATACCTACTTACCCACCTTACTTCAACTTTAGCGTTAAATAATATGATTATCTACTTTTACTATTTGTTGTAATATAAATTATTTTTGTTTTCTGTTAGTTTATTTCATTACTTTGTATATCATTCCATCCTCTCATAGAATATAATTATTGCGACGGATGTAGGAGAACAAACATAATGACAGTAGCGATCTTCATTTCAACTACATATGTCTCCAATGTTCACAAGTGAAAAACAATTATTCCTACTTTTCTACCCGTATGGGTGGATAATTCCATTTGAAATCAAATATGATCAACTATGGGGTATACCTATCTAATAAGAAAAGAATAATCCAATTCGAAGAACCCAGTACAGAGTTATGCCTGATTGTATCGATTAACGGACCAGAATTCAGAGTGATCAATATTCGTCATTTTGCTACCTTTAGGGTGGATTTAATCTTTTAAATTCAAATGGGACCAACTTCAAGTACACCCATCAATGAAAAAAAAAAACCTCTATCAGTTTTGAAGATTACCTATATATCGAAAATTTTACCTTATAAATATTGGAGGCTGTCCCAATTTCCACTTTCTACCCAAGAACCCGAGGACAAGAAGATCGATGAAATTCTGCCTTGGTTTGGTATTTTCTACATTTGTGATCATTTGACGGTGATTAATTTGTCAGTGCCAATTTGACATCAGGTTCAGTCGTGATGATGGAAACAGACCAGAATACTTGCCTTATGAATAGCGCAATACAATTTTTATCAAATACCAGATGGTTTTGCTCGAGTATCGAGAAAAAACGAACATTTGAAGGATATCAACACAAGCATATCAAGTATAGAGGGTGCTTTGATAAAAGCATTTGAAGAAGTGGTAAAGAACTTTGGTCAAAGATTCGTCTGATGTGTGGTTAACACTGTTCTTTGAAAACCAGATACAAAGATTTGCACCTCGTTTTATGGGTGACGCTCAACGGATGCCAAGGAATTTTTCAGATATTTATTGGAAGGTCTTCATGAGGATGTAAACAGAGTGAAGAAAGGCCCAAACCTACGTTCTAGAAATCATGAAATTTTAGCGACAATGAAAGGCAAAAGAGTCTTGGTCAAGATATCTTAGAATGGACAACTAAAACTTGTCGATAACTTTGTTGGTCAACTAAAATCATCGTTGAAATGTACTTTCTGTGGCCATTGTTCTGTCACTTTTGACCCATTCTGGGACCTTTCACTCCTATTCCACAGTCTGTCACAATGTTTAGATTCGTTTACTAGGGAAGAAATTGTGGATGATGACAGAAAACCCGCTTGTTCTAAATGTAAGGAAAGGAGAAAATGCCGAAGTCATTATCTATCTTAAATTTCCCAAAATTTCAGTAATTCACTTGAAAGATTTTCGCAGAAGAATAGATTCAGAGGAAAACTAAATGCTTCATTGGCTTTCCTCTCGATGGATAGATATGAATAATCATGCAGTAGATGCGCAGCTCCGTGTTGCTACAACTTGTATGCTGTATCCAACATAGGGAACAACTCGTAACGGATACTACTCGGCTTACTCTCGGCTTACTATTACGCAGGCACATGGCACGGTACAAGACTCGAAATATCACCGCTATCCCAAAATCTATTGTAGGGAGGGAGCATACGTCCTCTTCTATGATCAAAGAGGACAAAATCCAACTTTCAAAGGAGCATTTTATTTATTTACATTATATAAGTAGGAGATTTAAGCCGGTTCTGGCTCTCCCCACCACTATGACTCCGTGGACCTTGAAAGGTTTGGGTGTGCAAGTGTGTTTTGACCTTGAGATTTGACTTTGGTTGTCATTGAGTTTTGAATAGGGTTTGCGACAGTTCGACTTAGTTTTAAGAGGTTTGTTAGGATTCATAACATTAAGTTTTGCTTTGAGATTTGACCTTGAGTTTTGATGTTGGGATTGTTTCGGAACCTTAAGATTTGATCTCGATGTTTGTTTGGCCTTGACTAAAGTGTGGTTAGGCATACATATTCTGTGTAGTCATGACCTTCAGAATCCTTTACTCTCCCAAAGGGGGAGGGCGTTTGTCCTGTGAAGGGCTAAGAGGAACTGCAGTATTGATGATGCGTTGAAAATCAAAGAATCTCCTCAAAAACCAAAAGTTGCATCGCATCGGGGCTTTTGTATGGGGGGGTATTTCACTGAAATATTCCCGGAGAAATATTTCGAAACAGTGTCTCCTCCCGTGGCTTGAAAACGTTTTTGAAATGTATTCGGGATTGTGGGAGCTTTTACCCTGTGATAATCTTCTCGACTAACGGGGGCTTCCCGGAGGTCCTTCCCGTGAAAAGAGTTAAATTGAACAATG